>BJKM01001017.1:0-129625 GCA_015082035.1 Chaenogobius annularis | reverse complement strand
CACAAACTTGGAACTTTCTTCGGTGAAAAGGTGCAACTGGAAACAACAGATAAAATAGCAAAATATATTGAACAAAATAATAAGACATGAATGGAATATTGGGTCAATTTACGGTCCAAACGGTCCAAACGGTCCAAACGGTCCAAACGGTCCAGTCGCAGTACTCGATCACCAAAACTGCAATATTCTAATGACTGAACATTCACTGCATGTTCTCGTCTAGTTGAAAGTACTTTTCTTCTAAACCGTGGAATGACCTTTGACTTGGTCTGAAGGTCTCATTTTGTCTCATTTATGTTCTTCTTTTGTCCACGATCAGAACTTGCTCAAAGGAGTTTCTGGTTTCAGTCCGAGCTTTGGGATCTGGGGATCAATACTTCTGCAATCGACAAATGATCTGAGATGTGACGTTCTTGGTGCAGGACGGCTCAGATTTGAGTTCCCCCCACGGTCTAACCACGAACTGCAAATCCGGTTTTCCCTCAGACGGTGGAACTGGTTGAGTCAGAATGAGACCGTTTGATCCACGTGTTTGGCTCATGTTCGCGGGCGAGTGGAGCCGGAGGCGTGGCACGGCGGCAGAACGCCTTTGGACCGACGGGTTTGTCTCATCTTCTGCCTCGTGGGTCGGCTGTAATCTGATCCATGACAAAGCACTTCTATTTCCTGTTTCCTGTTTCCAAAGACACCAGCAGCAGAAGCTCGGTGGCTAGCGGACGGTCCGGCGCCGGTAGCGGTCGCCTTGGTTCGGACCCACCACCAGAACTTTTAGCATTCGTACTCACGTTCTTCGTCAGTGGACGGCGAGAACGTGAAGAAAGAGAGAGTGGAGCTGTGTCGTCCACGGAGCCCCCCGGACACGCTCTGGGCCGAGGTGAAGTGATCGGTTTCCGTGTTTACGACGGCGTGTTTACGACGGCGTGTTTACGAGCTCAAAAGAGTCGTCGTGAGCAGGACCAGACATTCGGGTTAGAAGAGAAGCCCAGGGGTCATTTGCAGCATTTTCAAAAGGGTAGGCTAACGTTTATTAGCATAGCCACTAGCATTAGCTTGCTGCTAACGACCTGAAAGAAACAGCTCCGCCTCAGTCTGGAGTGCTCTCTGTAAGTCCACTGGCCCCTCCTGACCACAGTCACAGTTCTGGACAGACGGGGTCTTTGGGGGCGGGACAGAAGAGAAAGAACTGTTCACTGTCGGCGCCGCCCACAGTGAACATGCAGCTTTTGTCCTCAAGATGGCAGAGTGCCGTCACTTAGACCCATGAATGGTTTTCTAACTGCTCTGGTGTTACTCCCGTGTGGTCATGTGACTGTCAGTCGCCAAAACAGCGATGGGCGATGTTCGGAGGCTAACGCTAACTCTCCCATTGAAATGCGGTGGTGCTAATGGTGCGGCGCTGGTTTGCTATGCGAGTTTCCTGGAGCGAAATGAGCCTGGTGTAAAAATAGTCTGTGACATTAAACATGAAGCTCCATATTTAATGTTCACACGTGTCTCTGGAAACACATGTTCAACAGCAGCGAGAGGAAGAGGAGGAAGAGGAGGAAGAGGAGGAAGAAGAGCGAGAGGAAGAGGAGGAAGTGGAGGAAGAGGAGGAAGAGGAAGAGGAGGGAGAGGAGCGAGAGGGGGAAGAGGAGGAAGAGGAGCGAGAGGAGGAAGATGAGCGAGAGGAGGAAGATAAGCGAGAGGAGGAAGAGTAGGAAGAGGAGCGAGAGGAACGAGAGGAAGAGGTGGAAGAGGAGCGAGAGGAGGAAGAGGAGCGAGGAGAGGAGGAAGAAGAGGAGCGAGAGGAGGAAGAGGAGGAGAGGAGGAGGAGAAGAGGAGCGAGAGGAGGAAGAGGAGCGAGAGGAGGAAGAAGAGGAGCGAGAGGAGGAAGAGGAGCGAGAGGAGGAAGAGGAGCGAGAGGAAGAGGAGGAGTGAGAGGAAGAGGAGGAGCGAGAGGAACAGAAGCAGAAATCTGACGCAGGAAACGAGCGTGATGAGCTTCAGGTCGAGACACGTCTGAAGTTCTGAGGTGGAACGAGGTCAACAAAGCATCGAAATGAAAAGTAAAACTGACAAATCCAGAAGAACTTCTCCGTTCTCCTTCCGTTCTCCTTCCGTTCTCCTTCCGTTCTCCTTCCGTTCTCCTTCCGTTCTCCTTCCGTTCTCCTTCCGTTCTCCTTCCGTTCTCTCTAACGTAATACGAGAACCAGAAGAAACTGAAGTCTGAAGTGTGAAACTAAAACAAGAATCATTTCAGAACGTGTTCGTAGAAGGTCTTCTACAGAAGAAGACCTCGTTTAGAGCTTATTTGACCTAAACACGTGAACTTTGAGAGTACTTTGACCTGAGTATACTTCGAGTGTGCATGGAGTGTACTTTGAGTGTACTCGGTGTGTACTTTAAACGTACTTTGAGTGTACTTTGCGCGTACTTTGCATGTGTACTTTGCGTGTACTTTGCGTGTACTTTGCGTGTACTTTGCGTGTACTTTGCGTGTACTTTGCGTGTACTTTGCATGTACTTTGCGTGTACTTTGCGTGTACTTTGCGCTCCGGTCACTGCGGCCTTCATCTCCAGAGTTCCTACTGGATTTCGAAGACGTTCCGTCGTCGTTTCCGCGCTCGCGGTCGGATCAAAGCGCGGAACTCTTTAGAACTGTTTCTTCTGACGCCGCGGACATGAAAGCGCCCCCCTCTGGTCACAGCGGGGGCCTGCGTTAAATATTCATACAAGCGGCGGGAGGCGGACATGTTCTCGCTCTCGTCGTCCAATCCGAGTTCAGGTTTAAAGGGTCAACGAAAGGTCGCGCCGGCGCCGCAGAGACGCCATCCGAAGTTACAACACTCGCTCCTCGTTAGCTAAACGAGGAGCGCCACCCAGAGCCAGATGATTGGATAAGAACGAACGCAAAGCAAAGCTAGCAAAGCACGTTAGCATCGGCCGCTTCCTGTCAACGACGCGCGGCACTCGCGTTGTCAAGAGCCAGAATGTGATATTTCCAGGTCATAAGAAAGAATAATAAACCAATAACTAGCTCAAATGTAGCTTTTGAGAAGGCTAACGACGACAAACGTCCGCGTCATCTCAACGGGCTCGTTCCACCGCAGGCGTGTCCAGTTCCAGACCTTCACGTCTCGTTCCGTTCGTTCTCACTGTGAATGAGCCGCGTTTTGCTCAGATTCATCAGTTCCAGATGATGGTCCCTGCAACACGAGACCTCCGCGTTTATAAAAGTGTTTTTGTCTCAGAGCTAAAGGCTAACACACGTTAGCTTCAATATAAACACACAAACTTGATAAAAGTTCATAGAATCTTCTTAGTTCAGTTTGTGCTGTTTGAACATTATTGATGACCTTTAATTGTATGTTAGCAAGTTCCTCAGACGCCATGATAGCTTAGCGACAAAAGCACTTCCTTGTTATAAGCCACATAGATGTCTCCAGGTGTTTCCATGGGACGTTGAAAGTCGGTGATAAGTATCTATTGATCTATTCTATAATACTTCACCACGGCTATTCGTATTGTCCTTTTCCTCGATCTACGCCCAAGCCTCATATCCTACGGTCGCTATATATGATATCTGTTTGTATATATCTGACACAGTCGTATGACAAGCTCGGCTGCCCTATCTCAAACACAGCGTTCCATTGGTCATTACACACATCGATCTCGACACGTCAGGCTCGGCGTGTTTTTAAAGCGATCGGGTCTATATCAGAGAGCACACTATCCAAACGTGACATGCGGACAAGTTCCTGCTTCGACACAGTAAACCTGAGAATGTATTAAGACCGCAGACCATACCCACCACATGAGTCGGCACGGGTTGAAGTTCGATGACGTGGGTGAGTTTTAATGGCTCCATTCTATGTCGAACTTGAAACTGAGTTGGGCGTCTCTATAGTCCAGTCACCAGAAACTGAGTACGAGTCTTAGATCTGATCTCGTCTTAGCCCACTACATTCGAGCGCGAGGAAACAGGAGGTGAACACCATGCTTCCCTTCGATGGGACACGGAGGACTGAGACAACACTCAGACCTCACTCGGGGCCCTCACTCAGACCTCAAACGCAGGGACAAACCAAAAGGGACCCCTCAGACCTCCACTCGGACCTCAGACTTCATTCAGACCTCATAACTCACTCAGGACCTCACTCAGACCCACTCGACCTCAGACCTCATTCAGACCTCAGAACTACACTCAGACCTCACTCCAGACCTCACTCGGACCTCAGACCTTACATTCAGACCTCAGAAACTCACTCAGACCTCACTCAGGACCTCACTCGAGACCTTCAAACGCAGGAAATAGAAGACCCCTCATACCTCACTTCGGACCTCACTCGGACCCCACTCGGAACCTCACTCAGGCCTCACTCAGCCTCACCAGACCGTCACTCGGGCCTCACTTCTGGCCTTCACTCAGACCTCACTGGGACCTCAGACCTCATTCAGACCTCTTTCAGAAACTCACTCAGAACCTCACTCAGACCTTCACTCGGGCCTCACTCAGACCTCACTCAGACCTGCACTCAGGCCTCAACTCAGGCCTTCACTCGGACCTCACGCGGGCCTCACTCGGGCCCTCACTCAGACCTCAGTCGGGCCTCCACTCAGACCCACTCGACCCACCTCACCTCACTCGACCTCAACCTCACTCGGACCTCACTCGACCCCACTCGGACCTCACTCAGGCCTCACTCAGACCTCACTCAGACCTCACTCGGGCCTCAACTCAGACCTCACTCAGACCTCACTCGCGACCTCAGACATTCAGACTCAGAACTCACTCAGACACTCACTCACTCAGACCTCACTCAGACCTCACTCGCGCCTCACTCAGACCTCACTTCAGGGCCTCAGCTCGGACCTCCACTCGCCTCGGCCTCACTCGGGCCTCAGGCCTCACTCAGACCTCACTCGGGCCTCACTCGACCCCACTCGAACCTCACTCGAACCTCACTCGACCTCACTTGGACCCTCACTCGCCTCACTCAGACCTCACTCAGACCTCACTCGCGCCTCACTCAGACCTCACTCAACCTCACTCAACCTCACTCAGACCTCACTCAACCTCACTCAGACCTCACTCACCTCACTCACTGGACCTCACTCGGGCCTCGGCCTCACTCAGCCTCACTCGGCCTCACTCGGACCTCACTCACCTCCTCGACCTCACCTCACTCGCCTCACTCAGACCTCACTCAGACCTCACTCGCGCCTCACTCAGACCTCACTCAGACCTCACTCAGACCTCACTCAGACCTCACTCGCGCCTCACTCAGACCTCACTCAGACCTCACTCGGGCCTCACTCAGACCTGCAGGACTGAAGACACAATAAGTACGTTAAGAATGAGTGAACACAATTATAAAAGGTCAAAACGCTCGTTAAAGTTGAGTCGTTTATGAAACTAAAACGATAAAGTCTAAACGTCCGTAATGACAGTTTTTCATGGTCTTCAGGTCAATCGTGATGATTCAGGACACAATATAAGAAGTGTTTGTAGTTGAAGACACAGCCAGAAGAACAGACCTAAATGTAACTAAAGCCGCTCACAAACACATCGTGCATAATCGTGAATAATCGTGAATAATCGTGAATAATCGTGAATAATCGTGAATAATCGTGAATAATCGTGAATAATCGTGAATAATCGTTAAATCCAGAATCCTAAAAACGCTCTTAAAGTCCTCGTGACAGTTCAAACTACACACTAAAACGCACTCAACATAATCATATTTCAGATTTGACTAAACATTTTGACCGTTTGTGTTCCTGGTTGGACACGAGCACAGATATGACAGAGGTCATTCCACAGCTGTTACCTAGCAACCAGACTGTATACAAGAGCCCAAACCCACATAAACGACACAACAGTTCTGATCTGACACAATCACACCATAAAACACCTTTATTCTGTCCAACGGCGGTTTAAACTGTCAGTTGGTGTGTCAGTTAAGTGTCGCACGCTGATGACATCACAGAGGGACTCAGCTCATTTTAAACTCTGATTTTTCAACATTTCCTTCACAAACTGCGACTTAACGGAAGTGAAACTGTGATAAACATTGACCACAGGTTCTACAACACCAAACTTCACGTGGACTTTAAGCCCTTTAAGCACTTTTAAATGACGTGAACATTTGTGTTTCTTACATTTTGCTGATTCTCTGGAAAGGCCAGAATCTGAGCGTTATGTTGTATTTGTGTTTGATCGGTCTGATTGTGTCGCCTCGTGCATCAGATTTTATATTCATTTTACAGCCAAACGCGATCGTCCAATAAAAACCATAAAGACCGAACAAAGCGTCTGACGCGTCGACCGTCGAGCGCACAAACACAAAGTACATTTGGAAGCCGTTCTTGTGTCGCTCGTTGTTGGAAATCCGCTTCTGACTTGACTTTTTGTGACTTCACTTTTCTCCGAAGCAGAACACGCTCCACAACTTCCTCTTCCTCTCATAAAATACTGAAAATAACGGCTGCTTTTGTCTCCACGTAACGTTTCTCTTTTGGATTCAGTCCGACTCGTGAAAATGCCTCCAGAACATTCTCAACCAAAGGACCAAAAATGTGCCCTTCAAAGTCAAATATATTCATTTGTTTTACATCTTCTGCTCTGGTTAAAGCGCCCCCTACAGGTCGGACCGCTCATTCAACTAAAACGCAGTTAAGATCAACATATTTTGAATTGAGCTAAAAGTTTCAAAAATGTCATCACAGAATCGCAAATTTTTTTAGGTTTATCATTTCACTTCCTGTTTGTAATTGATGACATCACAGTAGGAAATTACCCAGAAAGCACTGGGCCAAAACTCACCTAATGTCACACTTTTATAAAATATAAGAGAGCGACTTTATTTTGTTGAATTCATGTTTCAAGTCCAAAACGTTGAAGTTGTGTAAATTCTGCATAAACTTTGACTGGAATGAGAAATGTCCCTGCTGTGATGTCACTTCCTGTCGTTTTCTACAGACTTTTCAACGTTTTCTCCACAAATACCCGCTCGATTGGTGTAAAACTATCGTACGACAGGTACAAATACACCAAATAAAGTCAAAATTAGAACATCGTAAAATGTGTCACACGTCACTTTAAGATCACACTATTTCCTCGATATCCATATCACACGTGTAGTCCACGCTTTTTTCAAGAGTTCAAGTGCTTTTATCGTTCTAATGCAGCTCTGACGAGTCAGGAAACAGTATCACCTTGTTGAAATGAGTTCGGACACTAGTTTTAGCATGGATTATCCGAGCGCTGATCCTTTTTTTTTGGGCGTGACGGACTCCAGCGTCTGTGGGATCATGGGAACGCGAACCGGCGGCGAGTCTGCGAGTGTCGCTTCCTGTTCCGCGCCACGTCCCAGGATACCCTGCTGAACGAATGTGAACGCGGCACCCGAGGTTCAGTGCGGCGGCGGCGGGGAGTCGCGCGGGAAACGAACGGCGTGAAATCGGAACCTAAATGAGGCGTTTATTACAGTGACAGAGTGAATGAATCTTATGACCATTAAAGCTAAACATTTGAGAAACGCCCTCAGAGGTCCGTAAACAAACAGGAAAGACTCATGTAACTAAAGCGCTTTAATGGAGTCAAAATGAGGCGGCCGAGCGCTGTCCGCACATCCTTTTGTACAGCGTTTATTCTCCGCGAAGCAGGAAGCGCACTGTTAGCATGCTAATGTTCGTTAGCGTCAAACTAAACTCTGAAAGTCGAGGAAGAAAAGCGTGTAAACTGAAGATTCGAGATGTTAGGGCGTTATTATTATTATTATTATTATTATTATTATTAATATTATTATTATTATTGTTGTTGTTATTATTATTGTTATTATTGTGACGTTTGTGGTGCGTAAACGTCAGGTCATGAGCAGAGACGGTTTAAATTAAGAATGCTCAATTATAATCACGATTCTTTTGGCCCAGATCTGAGCCGGACCCAGGACTGAGCCGGACCCAGATCTGAGCCGGACCCAGGACTGAGCCGGACCCAGATCTGAGCCGGACCCAGGACTGAGCCGGACCCAGGACTGAGCCCGACCCAGGACTGAGCCCGACCCAGGACTGAGCCCGACCCAGGACTGAGCCCGACCCAGGGCTGAGGATATGTACTATAAATGTCACTGTTATTAAGTCAGAAATATGGACCCATCGATTCCGTCGGCGCTGCACGTTTGGAACTTTCTGAGACGCCACAGAAACACGATCCTCGAGTATTTGAGAACATGATTGAGAACATCCAAAGTACTTCTTTAACCCAGAAGAACCTCATGGAAACACGAGGACATTCGTTCATAAATACAACCGTTTAAATCACCGTTTCATAACCGAGTGTATAATTACGATTTCAACCAAACAACGAGAGGAAACAAGAGAATGTGTTCGAACATGTGCTGTTGGTATTGTGGCGTGCGCGGGGGTCCCTTTGGGGGTCTCACCACTCAGGCAGTATCTCCCTGTGTCTGACCCGAGACCGATAAAGAAGAATAAACCCTTTGGTTGTTGTAACATCAATTTAAATAAAATAATAATGATGTCAAGACTCCATCGACCGATTAATCGACTAAAGGATTTACAGCCCTAAAACTTAAGAACAGGGTCTGTTCAGAATCCCCCCTATCACGGGCCCGCGCAGCCCCCCACTGTCACACTGTGGGGTTTCAATGGGAAAAGCCTCGACCGCGCGTCCAAACCGGAATGTCACCCCCAAAAGTCCACATCACGTTCACGGTAAACACGTGAATCCGCTGCGTCTGGACCCGTGAGCGCGCGCGGCACCGACAAAATGGATTCTCTTTGCGGCGGCTGTCAGTTCTGCTCTGGGGGTCTTCTTTGGGGGTAAAATGTCCTCCAATAATCACGACGTCCTCATCAATGGCCTGTTTTATCCGCGCGTTTCACGATCCACGGCAGAAACGCGCGCGTGAATGCAGCGTGAAAACAGATGTCACGTGTGTGAGACAAACGTCCAGCCGCGCGGGCCAGTGTTGGCGTTATGACGCGTGAATCACGGCCGAGTCCCCGAAACGAGACGTGTTTTATGACAATGTGTCGCGGGGGGAAATGGATTGGAGCGGAACGCGGCGATGACCGCGCGCGGCGCAGCGACGCCCTCTTGTTGAACATGTTACGAGCCGATTCACGCGTGAAACGACACACGTCCGCGCGTTTCCACGCTGTTGCTGCGGCGTTCAAGCCCGAGTCATGCGGAAAATCAGACCACGGATCGTTTTTTGCGCCGTGTCGTTTTTTTTGCGCGTTTTCCCCGCGCGCGCCGCGCCGCCGCGGCAGACGCGCTCTTCTTACCTGAACCGCGGAGAATCCTTGATACATTCTTCAAAGTCCACCGTCATTTTGATGTTTTTCCCTCGCGTATCCCCCCGGTTTAGTGCGTGAATGTCATCGCCCGCGGAGCGTCTGAGGCAGAACCGTGGCGTGAGTGCGCGGCGGTGATCGGTGTGTGCTCCCGGTCTGTCGCCTCCTCCCTCTCTCCCTCTCTCTCTCTCTCTCTTCCGCGGCTGGCAGCGTGACACAGGCGCGAGCGGCAGGGGGAGCGGCAGGGGCGGCAGGGGCGGCAGAAGGAGCGGCAGGAGCGGCAGGGGGAGTGGCAGGGGCGGATTATTACGGCAGTCCCCGCGGCTGCCGCTGAGAGGCGTCACTGCGGAGAAAAGAGCGTGGAGCGGTAACGAGCGCCCTCCTCTGGCCATCATGTGCACCCCACACGAGAACCACCACACTGAGGTCACGTGTTGTTCCTCCCGCCCACCTCCACACGTGCGGCTGGAGAGGAACAGAGGAAGGAGTGATGTGCTTGTGTGTGTGTGTGTGTGTGTGTGTGTGTGTGTGTGTGTGTGTGTGTGTGTGTGTGTGTGTGTGTGTGTGTGTGAGTGTGTGGTATATGTTGTGCGTGTGTTTCTAACGATATTTTATCGGAATGTACAAGCCCACAGTTCTGTCTCCGCGCCCTGTTCGAGAACACACAACACACACACACTTCACAAACACACTCACTACCACATACATACACACACACACACACACAACACACAAACACACAAACACGACACACACAATATCTTACACACACATCCAAACACACACTAATCAAACACACATACACACACACACACAAACCACACACTCAACACACACACACACACACACATACAACACACACACACACAACACATTCACACACACATACAACACACATCCAATCACACACACACACAAACACATACACACAACTCACACCACACAACAAACAATCACACAAACAAACCACATCATTCACCACACACCACACACACAAACACACAGACACTCACACACACAGACACACACGCAGCACTGAATTGTCAAACCTTCTTGGTAGGCCATTATAGTTTTATAGCCTTGTAGTTCCATGTACTTGTAGTTCTAGCCTTGTAGTTCCATGTACTTGTAGTTCCATGCACTTGTAGTTCTATTGTAGTTCTTAAGCCTTGTAGTTCATGCACTTGTAGTTCATGCACTTTGTATTAGCTTGTAGTTCATGTACTTGTGTAGTTCTTAGCCTTTGTAGTTCCATGTACTTGATGTTCTAGCCTTGTAGTTCCATGCACTTGTAGTTCTAGCCTTGTAGTTCCATGCTACTTGTAGTTCCATGCATCTTGTAGTTCTGCCTTGTAGTTTCATGTACTTTGTAGTTCTAGCCTTGTAGTTCCATGTATTGTAGTTCTAGCCTTGTATTCCATGTACTTGTAGTTCTAGCCTTGTAGTTCCATGTACTTGTAGTTCTACCTTGGTAGTTCCATGCACTTGTAGTTCTACCTTGTGTTCCATGTTATTCTAGCCTTGTAGTTCATGAGTACTTGTAGTTCTAGCTTGTAGTTCCATGTAATTCTAGCCTTGTAGTTCACATGTACTCTGTAGTTCTAGCCTTGTAGTTCCATGCACTTTGTAGTTCTAGCCTTGTAGTTCCATCGACTGTAGTTCCATGCACTTGTAGTTCTAGCCTTGTATTCCATGTACTTGTAGTTCTGGCCTTGTAGTTT
Source organism: Chaenogobius annularis (assembly GCA_015082035.1). Taxonomy (NCBI): domain Eukaryota; kingdom Metazoa; phylum Chordata; class Actinopteri; order Gobiiformes; family Gobiidae; genus Chaenogobius; species Chaenogobius annularis. The sequence continues at coordinate 118,598 of BJKM01001017.1, read as the reverse complement.
CATGTCTTGTAGGTTCTAGCCTTGTAGTTCCATGTACTTGTAATTCTACCTTGTAGTTCCATGTACTTGTAGTTCTAGCCTTGTAGTTCCATGTATACTTGTTAGTTCTAGCCTTGTAGTTTCCATGACTTGTAGTTCTATGACTTGTAGATCCATTGTAATTCTAGCCTTGTAGTTCCATGTACTTGTAGTTCTTAGCCTTGAAGTTCATGTAATTCTAGCTTGTAGTGTCATCAACTTGTAGTTCTAGCTTGTAGTTCCATGCTATAGTTACTACTGTAGTTCTGAGCCTTTGTAGTTTCATGTACTTGTAGTTCTCTAGCCTTGTAGTTCCATGTAATTCTAGCCTCTTAGGTTCCATTGTACTTGTAGTTCTAGCCTGTAGTTCCATGTAATTCTAGCCTTTGTAGTTCCATGTTACTTGTATTCGGCCTTGTAGTTTTCATGTACTTGTAGTTCTAGCCTTGTAGTTCCATGTAATTCTAGCCTTGTAGTTCCATGTACTGTAGTTCTACGCCTTGTAGTTCCCATTGTAGGTCTAGCCTTGTAGTTCCATGTACTTGTAGTTCTAGCCTTGTAGTTCCATGTAGTTCTAGCCTTGTAGTTCCATGTACTTGTAGTTCTAGCCTTGTAGTTCCATGTACTTGTTCCATGTCTTAACTACAGAATATTTCAATATTCTCATTACACTGTTAGATGTAAAGGTGCACTGTGTAACTTTTGTGGGTCGGCTCCCTGTTTGTTGCCATGGAGATGCTATGGCGTTGCCTGGAATGTTCTACAGTATGGCATTAAATGTATATATTTTGCACTCAATGAGATGTTTTATTACTCAAAATTATCACTTGCTGTGAGTGTGCTCGCCTTTCCACAGATCTGGCCTGTAACTTGGCCTGGGGGTGTCACCTGCTTGTCTCCATAGATACTAGGGCACATTAGGGTGCGTGGTTTGCCCTGGGGAAAACACAAGTAAGCCCCACTGAACCTTGACCTGGCGTTACCTCAGAAACAGATTGATGTGCAGCTGGCAGACAAGTAAGCCCCACTGCTTGACCTGGCGTTACCTAGCAGATTGATCGCTGGCGTGGCAGCATCGCGTAGCATTAGCCCGCAACTACCATTAGCATTCTATTAGCATTACCATTACACATTTGGACCTCTTTGATCTTCTCTGTCAGATTGGGGCCTCTTTATTACAGTCCAACTTTGAGAATTAAAATGAACGGTCACTTGACATTTTCCTCTGACGCTGGAGAGAGGAGCGAGGCAGGGTTGTGCCTGGTCCCCGCGTTTGTTCGCTTTATACTTGGAAGCTTTGGCCTTGTATATTAGACAATCAAGAACAATCAAAGGGTGTTCCAATCGGGATGGAACATGAACATGAACATTGACGCGACACAGAAGACGTTCTATTAATTCTGCCCAAACCAGAAATGTGATCAATTTCCTTCATGAGATTTGTAGTTTTTTTCTGGCCGAGAAAGAGGGTCTAAGGAGAGGGGATTCTGGGATTCTGTTTAATCCGTTTTCACTGTTGCCCTTCAAGGCAAGTAGTCCAATGTCTAGATACAAACTGAATATATATTTAAATTATGTATATTTGGGTGTAGTTCTTCATATATATTTGTCAACAGTCAGATTTCTCTATTTATTCCAAACTCTTCCAGTTTCTTGTCCCAAACAGTTATTTGGTGAACAAAACAAAACAATTTCAAGATTTATATTGCAAGGTAAAAAACCTTGTATCCGTCACTCCAAACTCAAGTATCAAAAGAAAAGGTTGGTTTGGGTTTACCTTGTCTCAAACGTATTATATCGCAGCTCAAATCAGAGCGTTGCTGTTCTGTGTGACCCAGAATATGAAGCTCAATGGAAACATATTGAGTGTAATGTGATGCCAGAGGTTCCTGTACAGGCTTTCCTGGCAGATGACAAACGTATGGCGTGAGTGGACAATTCCCGGGTCAAATCTGTGCTTAGAACCTGGAAAGAGCTCATCAAAACCTACAAATTAAACAAAAAGGTTGAGCTCTTAAACTGGTGAACTTGCTTTGCAGATGGGAGCAAACAGCACTGACCTGACGCGTAAAGTCAGTTAACAAAAGGTATAAAGAGAGGAAGAGCGAAATTTGTTGTTTTGACAGATGGGGAATGGGAACATATATACTTCTCACTTCTTTGAAACTAGCATAAATAAATAAATACCTTTTTCATAAGTGCTCACTATTCACAGGGAAATACTAGCTGCTGTAGAAAGGGTGGTTGCCAAGTGGGTAACCATGTGTTTTGGGACAGCCCTGTTGCTCGGAAATATATTGGACTGAAATGACGCCACCATTTCACTCGATTTCTATGTACTGTCTGTCTTTGGGCCTCAAAACTCCTGCCATGGAAGCAACAAATGGATACCTTTGAGGAGGAAAGAAGTGCATGACACAAACTGCACCTACAATCAATGATAGCCGTGCGTGTGCTGCCCGGTGGTGGCGTGGTCACGGCGGCCGCAGTGTCGTGAGTTCGATTCGCTGCGTGTCCTCCCTGCTCTCGTCCCCATTTCACGCTCAGCCGTCTAAAAAAGCCTACGGGCCAAAAAATAAACAATGAAAATAGATAGCTGTAAAATTTACAAAAAAAATTACATATGAACATAATTTTAAAATGTTTATTTTTTTAAAAGTTAAATAAGATAAGATAAGATCGTCTTTATTTGTCCCACAATGGGGAAATTCCAGTGTTGCAACAAAGGGTAAAGAAGAAGATTATGCACAGTATAAACAGATAACTTAGAAAAAAACCCTATTATAATCTTAATTATAATAACATTCTTATTTACAGCTGTCATATGGACAGAACATATTGCACAGGGATGATTGCATTATGTCACAGTATTGCAGGAGTATAACAGTATTGCACTGGGGTATAACAGTATTGCACTGGAGTATAACAGTATTGCAGGAGTATAACAGTATTGCACTGGGGTATAACAGTATTGCACTGGAGTATAACAGTGTTGCAGGAGTATAACAGTGTTGCAGGAGTATAACAGTATTGCACAGGAGTATAACAGTATTGCAGGAGTATAACAGTATTGCACAGGAGTATAACAGTATTGCACAGGAGTATAACAGTATTGCAGGAGTATAACAGTAATTGCAAAGGGAGTATAACAGTTATTGCAGGAGTATATGAACATAAGTACTTGCACTGAGTTAAACAGTATTCACAGGAGTATAACAGTATTATGCAGGAGTATAAAAGTATTGCCCAGGAGTATAACAGTATTGCAGGAGTATACAGTATTGCAGCAGGAGTATAACAAGTATTGCAGTGAGTATAACAGTATTGCAGCAGGAGTAATCATAGCTTATATTGAACGGTATAACATTGCAGGAGTATAACAGTATTGCACTGGAGTATAACAGTATTCGCAGGAGTATACACAGTATTGCATTCTGGAGTATACAGTATGCACATGATGAAGCTGAGTGACACGTTCAGGACTAACAGTGTTTGTTGTAAAGTCTGACAGCAGCAGAAGGAAAGACTGTGGAACCTCCTTCACACAGCGAGGGTGGACTCAGTCTGTCACTGAAGCTGCTCTCCAGGAGCGGACAGAGTGTCCTGCAGGGGCGCGACATGCACTCATGGCCCAGCATAGACGTGAGTTTAGCCAGGACCCTTCTGTCCCCCACCTCCTGCACCGAGTCCAGAGCACAGCCCAGGACGGAGCTGGACTTCTTGATGACTTAGTCCAGCTTCAGACCACACCGTACAGGAGGGGCTGATGCCACCACCGAGTCGTAGAAGGTCCTCAGGAGCTTCTGTCACTCCAAAGGAGGTAGAGCCGACTCTAGCTCTTCCTGCACAGTGCATCTGTGTGATGAGTCCAGTCCAGTTTGTGGTTCAGATGAACACCCAGGTACTTGTGTGAGTCCACTCTCTCAATGTCCCTTCCCTGGATGTTCACTGGTGAGGAGGCAGCAGAGTGGCGTCTGTGGACGTCCACCACCATCTCCTTGGTCTTCCCCACGTTGATGAGGAGGTGGTTCTGCTGACACCAGTCCACAAAGTCCTGCGTGAGTCCTCTGTACTCTGCATCGTCGTCGCCCATGATGATGGCAGAGTCATCAGAGAACTTCTGCAGGACACAGCTGTCCGTGTCTGGGGTCTGCAGTGTAGAGGGTGAAGAGAAAGGGCGCGAGGACGGTGCCCTGGGGCCCCCACACTGCAGGTCCGAGTGTCAGACACACAGTCCCGGGCTCTCACAAACTGGGGTCGGTTTGTGAGGTAGTCCAGGATCCACCCTGCGTAGGTCGTGGTCCACACCAGCTGGATGGTGTTGAAGCCCCTGGAGAGATAAAAAACATATGATCCTCACAGCGCCGCCAGGCTTCTCCAGGCGAGAGAGCGCGGTGCAGCAGAGAGACGACGGCGTCCTCCACTCCGGTATGCAAACTGCAGCGGGTCCATGGCTGAGCTCACGGTGGAGCGGAGCTGGTCCAGGACCAGTCGCTTCATCAGAGGGACGTGCGAGCCACTGGCCTGAAGCTGCTGAGGTCTTTGGCGCGCGGAGTCTTGGGCACTGTTACCACGGCGATGCCGAGTCTTAGATTCAGTTTAAATCTGTAGAAATAAACCATTGTACATTTAGACAAAGGCGTCTGGAGTTATAAGTCATGTGACGAAGGGGGCGTTTTGGGGCCGTCAGCTTCATCTATTGCCAATTGTGTCTTTGTCTCATGTGTTTTTATAGTTTTATTCATTTTGGACCATTGAAGCCTGAAAGAAAAGACTGATTCAGTGTTGCCACTGTCTGACTTCATTTTCACCCGTTTTACAGCTCAAACATCCGATCCAGCAGGTGGCGCCGTGACCCGGGCTTCACACTGACGCATGCGCAGTACAGACGGTGCGTCGGTCTCGCGGTGCTAGCTCGGAGCTAACGCTAAAAACAGTGAGTGAAATGTGTGAAAGGCGCGCGCTCAGAGCTCTGGTGCAGGCGCGGCTGAGTGCGGCTGCGTGAGGAGATCTTTTGCGCTTGCTGCGAAAGAACCATAGCGGAGTATGAGGAGGAACTGTGCCGCTCCAAAGAGGAGAACCAGAGGAACCAGGAGCTGCTGGAGTCTGTTCTGAGCCCGAGAGTCGCGCTGCCCAGAGCGGGTGAGTCTCTGTCCCTTCGTGTTACCACAACTACTCATATTATCATCATCACCATGGTAACCTCTGCCTCGTGTGGCGCTTTGGCAATTAACAAATAATACTGGAAGCGTTTGTTTGTGTGTTGTTCATGTGTAATAAACCGTGTCACTGCTGCTGTTTGTGTCACTCAGTGTTGCCCGGGAGACTAAAGATGCCCCTCCCTCTGTGTGCCGGGCCCCTCCCTCTGTGTGCCGGGCCCCTCACGTGCCTCACTCATCACTATCAGAACTCTTTAGTCTTTCGAGAGCGCTTTGAGCAGAGCACCTGAATGCACAACCACCAGCAGCGGGACAGGGGGCGCTCACACAACATACGGCTCGCGTTGAAGTTTGACCTGTAGTTCCCCGTTCTGTCCTGCAGGTGTCCAGATGCCCTCCGTGAGTCCTGGTCCTGGTCCTGGTCCTGGTCCTGGTCCGACTCCGCAGATGAAAGAGGAGCCGGAGGAACCGAGCGTCAAACAGGAGGACGAGCAGCTGCTGGTGTAAGCCTCATTTACACGCCTGACACATGTTTCCCTGACACACACGCGACGCTGAAGAGGGGGCGGAACCACAGGGTTAAAGGTTACACGTAACTTTATACATCACAGAGACAGTGGGACGTTTGGGAAAGCCGTCTGCTGTGACTGCGTCGATTCAAAGGCTGTTTTAATGTGATTTTCAGGTCGGTCGCAGAGTCCAGTTCTGTCTGCGTGGCGGCAGAAGAGTCGTCACGGCAACAAACACAAACTGAGCACAAAGAGGAAACACAGGGAGAGGACTTCTGCGCAGAGCCACGTTTCTACTCAGGGACGGAGGGAGTCATGGATCATTCCTCTTACAATGATGAAGACTGGAGCACGCCATTCAGCTGTTCGGCTGCACAGGTGGAGACGGAGGCGGATGGAAACCACGGCAACCCATTCCACATCAGAGCCAGAAGCACCGCTGCACAAAACTCAGGTCTATCCCCGACTTACACGTCTGCAGCCGAGACGAGTGCAACTGTAAACACGTCAGGAGCAGCCGAAGGAGCCGAGGCCAAGGAACACCAGTGCTTTGTTTGTAAAAAGAGATTTGGGAAAAAACATAATCTGCAGAGACACCTTAAAATCCACACAGGAGAGCAACCATACAGCTGTTCAATCTGTGGGAAAACATTTTCAGAAAAATGTAATCTAACTGCACACCGAAGAACACACACGGGCGAAAAGCCATTCAGCTGTCCATTTTGTGATAAACGTTTTACGCACCAGCAAAACCTCAAACCACACGTAAGAACGCACACGGGGGAGAGACCTTACAGGTGTTCAGTGTGTGCGAGAACGTTTGCTCTGAAGATGACTCTGGAGATGCACATGAAGAGGCACTCTGGAGAACGACCATACGTGTGTTCAACCTGTGAGAAAGGGTTTGTGCGCCGCGTTGACCTGGAGCTGCACATGAGGACGCACACGGGCGAGAAACCTTACAGCTGCTCAGTCTGCACCAAAGCATTTCACTTGAAGAGTAATCTAAACCAACACAGAGGCACACACGCGGGCAAAGAGCTGGCACAGAGCTGCGAGTGCGACTGAACCTGAACCCGCTGAACCCGCTGAACCCGCTGAACCCGCTGAACCCGCTGAACCCGATGAACCCGATGAACCCGCTTGAACCCGCGAACCGCTGAACCGCACGGCCAGTCTGAAGATCTGTCCACACTTCACTGGTCCATGCAGCGCCTGGGACTGTTTTGTGTAAAAAAAAAATGCATTTCAGAGTTCATCGTTGGAGAAACTCTTTATGTCAGTATTGTAATGTATTATAAATAAAATACATTAAATGAAATATGAAGGATTATCTTACTTTTAATACGTTGGCTTTTAAGTAGAAAGTGCAGTTAGCGGTTAGCTGTTAGCGTCGCTGAACTAAAGAGTATTTCAGTATCCAGGAATGTATCTGTTTTTTCTGGATTAAATCTGGCCATGTTAAGGGTTAATAATATGTGCCCCTCCCTCCGACGCCCGCTCTCACACCTGCCCCTCCCCCACGTCGCTCTCTACACCTGCCCCTCCCCCACCCGCTCTCACACCTACGCCCCTCCCCACCCGCTCTCACACCTACGCCCCTCCCCCACCTGCTCACACCTGCACACCACCCAGTCCCCCTCTCACACCTGCCCCCCCCACTCTCCAGCTCTCCACACCCGCTCTCCACACCTGCACCTCCCCCGCCCGCTCTCCAGCGATGCACTGCCTCCCCCGCTCTACCCTGCCTCCGCACCGCCCCCCACCTGCCTCTCCCCCACCTGCTCTCACACCGCTCTCACACCTGCCCCCCCACCTGCTCTCACACCGCCCTCCCACCCTGCTCTCACACCTGACCCCTCCCCACCTGCTCTCACCCCCGCTCTCAACACCGTGCACCTCGCCCGCCCCGTCTCACCATTGTCCCCTCCCCCCACCTGCCCTACTCTCCCCCACTGTCACACTCCTCCCCCACCTGCTCTCAACCTGCCCTTCCCCACGCGCGGCTCACAACCTTGCCCCTCCCACTGCTCTCACACCTCCTCGACACCTGACACCGCTCTACACACCTGCCCCTCCCCCACCTGCTCTCACACCTGCCCCTCCCCACCTGCTCTCACGACCCGCGTCTCAACTTCCCCTCCCCACCTGCTCTACACCTGCCCTCCCCCCTGCTCTCACACCCGCTCTCACACCTGCTCCCCCCACCTGCATCTCACACCTCCCCTTCCCCCACCTGCTCTCCACCTGCCCTACACCCACCTGCTCTCACACCTGCCCCTCCCCACCTGCTCTCACACCGCCCCACCTGTCTCCCCCTGCCCTCCCACCTGCTCTTCCACACCTGCTCCTCCCCCACCTGCTCTCACACCTGCCCCTCCCCCACACCTTGCTGGAACACACCTTCCAGAGGACAAATAGAACAGTGCCTCTTTAAAGATCGAGCCAGTTTTTCTCTGAAGCAAAGTTTCAGCCGTGGCGAGTTTTTAGAGGCAGAAACACATAATATTAGAATTCTTTGTAAACATGATACACACAATGAAAGTTAGTTACACAAAAGTTGCTAAACTGCATAAAAGCCAGACTCTAAATACACAATCGAGGAAAATACGGAGTGAACATTTAAACTAGTCGTGTCGTATGTTTAATGTATTTATTATGACGAGAGTTCATCACGGCGCTCACATCTGCCCCCAGTGAGGACAACTTTGACTGTGAGTTCGTTTTTAAAAGTATTACAGGAAGTTCTCTTACGGTGAGGGCGTCTTAGTTTAGACCCTGGTTTATGTCAGTTACAAGACCGGATAGTCTGTCACAGACCCGGTTTAAGTCCTGTCACAGGACCCCGGTTTAGTCCATTACAGACCCGGTTTTAGCTCTGTCACGACCGCGGTTTTAGACCTGTACACAAGACACGTTTATCTCTTCACAGAGACCCGGTTTTATCCTGTCAGACCAGAGTCCTCCAAGTGACCCTTTAGTCCAGTACAGACCCGTTTAGGTCCAGTTCAGACCTGGTTTAGACCTGTCACACAGGACGCCGGTTTAATCACTGCACAGACCCGGTTTAGTCATTAGACAGACCGGTTGATCCTTACAGACCTGGTTTAATCCTGTCAAGAACCCGGTTTAAGTCCAGTTACAGACCCGGTTTATGTCCAGTACAGACCGTGTGTTCTGCAGACGTTGTCCGTACGACCGCGTTTAGTCCTGTCAGACGCTACAGACCGTTTATCTACAGACCCGGTTTTCGTCGCCCGGTTTAGTACATACAGACGCCGGTTAGACCTGTCACACAGACCCGAGTTAATCTGTCACAAGACCGGTTCTAATCCTGTCACAACCGCGTTTAAGTCCTGGTTACAGACCGTTTAATTCCTGTCACAGACCCGGTTTAGTCAGCACCCGTTAGCAGACCAGGTTACAGCCCCAGGTTTAACGATCCTGCTTATCAGACACCGGTTTAGTCCTCGTCACAGACCCGGTTTAGTCTGTCACACCCGGTTTAGTCCAGTTACAGACCGGGTTTAGTCCAGTTACAGACCTGGTTTAGAAATAACCTGTCAAGAGCCCGTTAGTCCTGTACAGACCGGTTTAATCACTGTTTACAGACTGTTTTAATCCTGTTCACAGAACCTCGGTTATAGTCTGTCACAGACCCGGTTTAGTCCGTTACAGACCCGGTTCTCCCACAGTCCAGTTACAGACCTGGTTTAGACCGTGTCACAGACCCGGTTTCCAGAGTTACAGAACACCGGTTTAGTCCTGTTACAAACTGGTTTAATCTGTCACAGGACCCGGTTTAGTCCAGTTACAGACCCGTTTAGTCCAGTTAACAGACCTGGTTTAAATTCCTTCAAGACCCGTTTAGTCCTGTCACAGACCCGGTTTAGTAATGTCACAGACCGCGGTTTAGTAATGTCACAAGAACCGGTTTAGTCCAGTCACAGGACCTGGTTTAGTCCAGACACCTGGTTAGACCTGTCACAGACCCGTTTATCCTGTCAACAGGGACCCGGTTTAAGTCCTGTCACAGACCCGTTTAGTCCTATCACAGACCCCGGTTTATCCTCTCAGACCCGGCTTGTCCAGTACAGCCCGGTTTTTTATCCAGTACAGACCCGGTTTAGTCTGTCACAGACCCGGTTTAGTTCCAGTCACAGACCCGGTTTAGTCCTGTCACAGACCCGGTTTAGTCAGTCACAGACCCGGTTAGTCCAGTCACAGACCCGGTTTAGTCCTGTCACAGCCCGGTTTAGTCCAAGTTACAGACGGTTTAGTCCAGTTACAGAACCCGGTTTAGCCTGCACAGACCCGTTTTAGTCCAGTCACAGACCCGCGTTAGTCCTGTCACAGACCACGGTTAGTCCAGTCCACAGACCCGGGTTTAGGTGCCAGTCACAGACCCGGTTTAGTCCAGTTACAGACCCGTTAGTCCAGTTACAGAACCGGTTTTAGTCAGTTACAGACCGGTTTGTCCCTGTCACAGACCTGGAGTTTAGTCCTGTCACAGACCGGTTAAGTCCAGTCCACAGACCCGGTTGCCAGTCACCAGACCCGGTTAGTCCAGTTTACCAGACCCGGTTTAGTCACACAGACCGGTTAGTCCAGTCACAGAAACGCCGTTTAGTCCTGCACCAGACCGGTTAGCCTGTCCACAGACCCGGTTAGTCCAGTCACAGACCCGGTTTAGTCCAGTCACAGAACCGGTTAGTCCAGTTACAGACCCGGTATTAGTCATTAAGACCCGTTTAGATCTGTTTACAACCCGGTTTAGTCCGGTTCACAGAACCCGGTCTAGTCCAGGACAGACCGCGTTATAGTCCCGTCTCAGACCCGGGTTTGGTCCAGTCACGACCCGGTTAATCCAAGTCACAGACCGGTTTATTTAGTCCCGTCTCAGGACCCGGTTGTCCAGCACAGACCCGTTTTAGTCCATTAACAGTCAAGACCCCGGTTTTTAAAGTCCAGCACAGACCCGGTTTAGTCCAGTTACAGACCCGGTTATGCCTGTCACAAGACCCGGTTTATCCTGTCATAGACCCGTTTAGACCTTCACAGACCCGGTTTTAGTCCCTTACAGACCGGTTAGTCCAGTACAGACGGTTTAGTCCTGTTACAGACCCGGTTATATCCTTCACAGACCCGGTTTAGTCCAGTTACAGACCCGGTTTTGTCCTGTCCAGACCCGGTTTAGTCCAGTCACAGACCTGGTGTTAGTCCAGTCACAGACCCGGTTTTAGTTCCAGTCACAGACCCGGTTATCCTGTCACAGACCCGGTACTCAGTCACAACCCGGTGTAGTCCAGTCACCAGACCTGGTTAGTCCATTACAGACCTGTTTAGTCCCGTCTCAAGACCCGGTTTAAGTCCATCACAGACCCGGTTTAGTCCTGTCACAGGACCCGATTTAGCCTGTCACAGACCCGTTTAGGGCCAGTCACAGAACCTGGTTAATCACAGTTACAGACCCGGTTATCCTGTCACAGACCGGTTTGTCCTGCCACAGACCCGTTTATCCAGTCACAGACCCGGTTAAGTCCATCACAGACCGGTTTAGTCCAGTTACAGGACCCGGTTAGTTCCAGTCACAGACCTGGTTTAGTCCAGTTACAAACCTGGTTAGTCCAGTTACGACCTGTTTAAGGTCCTGTCACAGACCCGCGTTTAGTCTAGTTTACAGACCCGCGTTTAGTCAGTTACAGACCCGGTTAGTCTAGTTACAGACCTGGTTTAGTCCTTCACAGACCCGGTTTAGTCCAGTTACAGACCCGGTTAGTCCTGTCACAGACCCGGTTTATGTCCTGTCACAGACCCGGTTTAGTCCAGTCACAGACTCCGGTTTGTCCAGTTTACAGACCTGTTTAGTCCGTCTCAACCCGGTTTAGTCCTGTCACAGACCCGGTTTAGTCCTGTCACAGACCCGGTTTAGTCCTGTCACAGACGCGTAAGTCAGTTACAGACCCGGTTAGCCAGTTACAGGACCCGTTTAGTCCAGTCACCCAGACCCCGGTTTAGTCCCTGTCCACAGACCGCGTTTAGTCCAGTCACTGACCCGGTTGTAGTCCGTCCAGACCCGGTTTAGTCCAGTTACAGACCCGGTTTAGTCCTTCACAGACCCGATTGTAGTCCGTGTCACAGACCGGTTTAGTCCAGTCCACAGACCCGGTTGTAGTCCAGTTACAGACCGGAGTCTGCCACAGACCCGGTTTAGTCCAGTCACAGAACCCGGTTTAGTCACAGTCACAGACCCCGGTTTAGTCCATCACAGACCCGTTAGTCCAAGTCCACGACCCGGTTTTAGTCCATTACAGACCTGTTTAGTTCCAGTTACAGACCTGGTTTAGTCCTGTCACAGACCCGGGTTAGTCTAGTTACAGACCCGGTTTGTCCAGTTACAGCCCGGTTAGTCTATTACAGACTGTGTTAGTCCTGTTCACAGACCGGTTTAGTTCCCAGTACAGACCCGGTTTAGTCCTGTCACGACCCGTTAGTCTGTCCAGACCCGGTTTATCCATCACAACCCGGTCTTAGTCCGTTACAAACCTGGTTTAGTCCCGTCTCAGGACCCGTTTAGTCCCGTCACCAACCCGCGTTTAGTCCGTGTCACAGACCCGTTTAGGCCAGTTAGTCCAGACAGACCCGGTTTAGTCCAGTTACACGAACCCGGTTTATCCTGTCTACAGACCCGGGTTTAGTCTGTTCCACAGACCCGGTTTACCGTCAGCCCGTGTCAGTTACATGTACCCGGTTTAGTCCAGTTACAGACCTGGTTTAGTCCAGTTACAGACCCGGTTTACCTCCAGACCGCTTTGTCCTACAACTGTTTTACGAGACCCGGTTTAGTCCTGTCCAGACCCGCGGTTAAGTCCTGTCACAGACCCGGTTTTAGTCCAGTTCCACAGACCCGGTTTAGTCCAAGTTACAGACCCGTTTATCAGTCCACGTTTACCTCACGACCCGGTTTTAGTCTACGAGTTATACAGACCCGGTTTAGTCCAGTTCAAGACCCGTGTTGTCAGTTACACACCGTTTTCACAGCCACAACCCGAGTCCATTAACCGTTTATCCAGTTACAGACCTGGTTTAGTCCTGGCACAGACCCGGTTTAGTCCAGTTACAGACGCGGTTTAGAGTCCGTCAACCGGTTTAGTCCATAAGACCCGGTTTAGTCAGTTAACGAGTCCGACAGCGCGGTTTAGTCCTCACGCTTTAGTCCCTTCACAGACCGGTTTAGGTACCCTAGGCATTACAACGTGCCTCGGTTTTCTGTCACACGGTTGTCGTTACAGCAGTTTCAGACGACCGGTTAGTCCTGTTACAGACCTGTTTAATCCTGCTCCACAGACCCCGGTTTAGTCCAGTCACAGACCCGTCCAGTTAGCCCAGTTACAGACCCGGTTTAGTCCAGTCACAGACCGGTTTATCCAGTCACAAGACCGGTTTAAGTCCGTTACAGACCCGGTTTAAGCCAGTCACAGACCGTTTGTCCAGTTACGACCCGGATCCACGGTTCTAGTCCGTAGCCGTTTAGTCCCTGTCACAGAACCCGGTTTAGTCGTGTCACAGACCCGGTGTGTGTACAGACGTTTAGTATGTACCGTTATCCAGTTACAACCCGGTTTTAGTCCAGTCACAGACCCGGTTTAGTCCAGTCACAGACCTGGTTTAGTCCAGTTACAGACCCGCGTTTAGTCCAGTCACAGACCCGGTTTAATCCTGTCACAGACCCGGTTTAGTCCTGGTTTAAGATCCACTGTTCTACTGAAACGTTCTCAAAGACATGAAGTAGCACCACTCTGATCCAGCAGTGGCGCCGTGACCCGGGCTTCAGACTCACGCATGCGCAGTACAAGACGGTGCGTCGTCTCGCGGTGCTAGCTCGGAGCTAACGCTAAAAACAGTGAGTGAAATGTGTGAAAGGCGCGCGCTCAGAGCTCTGGTGCAGGCGCGGCTGAGTGCGGCTCTGCGGAGGAGATCTTTGCGCTGGTGGAAAGAACCATAGCGGAGTCTGGAGTCCAAAGAGGAGAACCAGAGGAACCAGGAGCTGCTGGAGTCTGTTCTGAGCCCGAGAGTCGCGCTGCCCAGAGCGGGTGAGTCTTACACTTTTCTTTTTGGAGAAGACGCAGAGCACGTGAAAACTACTCGACCCTGAGGGCCCACGGCGCGCACGTGTGTCTGCAAGTGTCCTGAAGGTCGAGTGGACCCCGGACCAATGACGATGACATTTGATTGATCGATTTATTTCGAGTTTACGGAGACAAGTCGGTGTAATCCCTCATTCGCCCAGCAGGGTTGAATCATCTGGACTTTCATCCAAGAGTCGTTTTCAATCTGTGGATCCACTGGGCGGAGCCTGTCCTGTTTATGTTAGAGTTACCACCACAGCCCTGTAAAAGGCCAAATCCTAGTGTCTCCTGGCTGCAGCCCCCTCATCACTGATGTGTACCTGATTGGCATCAGAATGACCAGGCCCGCCCCCTGGCTTCAGAACCTTAAACCTTCATCAGTGCGTGAAGAGGATTCTCTTTAAACTCAAAGGTCCTTCGCTCGTCTTCGTGTAGAGTTGACTGAATGGAGATGAAGGTTTTGTGGTTTTGATGCTTGTTTCCTGTTGTGAAGCACTTTTGTGGACGAACGCCGCTCGACAGAGAAACTTGCCTTTCTTTTGCCTCTGTCAAACCACCTCTTCTCCTCCTCGTCTTCGAAAGAGTGGTGATGAAGATGCACGGCGCTCTGTAGTCCTGAACTCCAGTGTCTTCTGATAAAGCTTCTTGTGCAGTGGCTGTGTAGTCTCACTATGTGGCGCTCTTACACACTCAGGATACACGTCATTGCTCTGTTTTTGTGAAGGCATCTTGTCCTTAGGATGAACCCGTAATATTGTTAAAAAAGTGCCCATGACAGAAAAGTTAATGTGGTCACGATCTCTAATATCGTGTTTGACCACAAGGTGTCAGCTGTGAGTAAGGACAAGCTCCAGGAAACAGAGGTGTCTTTCTTATGTTCTAATGAACATCACATGATCTCTGTGGGTGGAGCTGCTGTGCTCGCGGTGCGGCGGTTCTCGTGGTGCGGCGGTTCTCGTGGTGCGGCGGTTCTCGTGGTGCGGCGGTTCTCGTGGTGCGGCGGTTCTCGTGTTCTCGTGGTGCGGCGGTTCTTGTGGTGCGGCGGTTCTCGTGGTGCGACGTGTGTGAAGACGTCCTCATATCTGTAGGTATTTATTTCATGTAGTTCCCCGTTCTCTCCTGCAGGTGTCCAGATGCCCTCCGTGAGTTCTGGTCCTGGTCTGACTCCACAGATGAAGGAGGAGCCGGAGGAACCGAGCGTCAAACAGGAGGAAGAGCAGCTGCTGGTGTAAGCCTCATTTACACGTCTGACACACGATGCTGGAGCAGTTTCTAAGTCACTTTCAGCGTTCCCATGGAAACGACAGACACAGGGCCATGAAGTTCTTTCACTTGGACTACTGCAGCCCCAAAGTCCTGAAACTGTTCTAATCTGTGTCTTTGACTCTCAGGTCTGTCCCAGAGTCCGGTCCCGTCCCAGAGTCCGGTCCCGTCCCAGAGTCCGGTCCTGTCTGCATTGTTGCCGTGACGACACAAACTGAGCACAAAGAGGACACACCGGGAGAGGACATCGGCGCAGAGACACGTTTCCACTCAGAGACGGAGGGAGACACGGAGCACTCTTCTGATGAAGACTGGAGAGCTCCATTCAGCTGTTCAGCTGCAGAGGCTGATGGAAACCACGGCAACCAAGTCCAGATCAGAGCCAGAAGCACCGCTGGAGAAAACCCGGCTCGAGCCCCCAAATCCACGCCTGCGGCCGAGACGAGTGCAACTGTAAACAAAGGACACACGTGCCCTTTTTGTGGGAAGAGATTTCAGAAAAAAGCCTTTTTACAGAAACACGTCAGAATCCACGCCGGAGAGCGACCTTTCAGCTGTGCAACTTGTAAGAAAACATTTGCCCGTAAGAGCTGTCTCGAGACTCATGTCAGAATACACACAGGTGAGAAACCCTACAGCTGTTCACTGTGTCAGAAAGCCTTCTCCTCGTGGTCTTCACTGTACAAACATAAACAAACACAAGGACGGGAAACGCTACAAACGTGTAGATTTATTGGCCGCGGGTCGCTGTATCCATACGACCACACCCGCAGGAGAGAAACCTTACAGCTGTCCAGTCTGCAAGAGCCACATCGGTCTGTGGGCCCATTTAAGTAGAGAGGTCTTTCTGAATGTCAAAGGGGGGCGCCAGAATGACAGAATTTCACATTTAATTTGTATTCAGACCGGTTTTTTTCTAGAACATCCTCTGCACGTTTATGTTCCGTCAGTTGTAACTCCATGAATATATCGGGGCCAATGGCTACAAGTACAGAACAAACACGAGGGGGGACAAAGCATATCCCTGTCGCACCCCTCTGTCCAGTCAGGTGACCGTTGATTTAAAGTCTGGATGTTGGACTGTCATAAAGAGCCTCAATGTTTGAAACGTCTTTAGCCGTGAAATAAGTCGAGCTAACAGAGTCCAAAACCTTCAGAGGCCAGACTTGTTATTACAGCTTTGTTTGGATGTTTCTGTATTTGGCTCATTATGTGCAGAGATCTTCTTATGTTTGTCATTTGTTAATAAATAAATGGTGGATTAAGTTTGGGAGTATTTGTTCCATTCTTTTGGACATTATGAAGTTACAGACCCGGTTTAGTCCTGTCACAGACCCGGTATACATATACGATAGTGCACATTCGGAAGAGAAATGGGTCTATATGAGGCACAATCCAATCGGTCCTTTCCTTCTTTATTTCCTGAGATTTTAGAGAAAAGTTTTTTGATTCAAATGCTGATTGAATTTGGTTTTGTTTGGTTAAGATGACATCACTTTGAATGTCCCGGATTTTCAAAAACGACAAGCTGAAGGAACAATTTTTAAGTTTCAGGACAATAAATTAGAACATATACATCCATTCTCATATTTCTTTAGGTCATTTTGTCCTTATTTTGAAAATGTCCTGCAGCATTTGTATTTCAGTCGGTCGCATGGGAATCCGCAGAAATACAGATAACACAAGAGCATGTTTACAGAATACCATATTTGTTCTTTTGACATTGGTTTCTTTTATTAAATGTATTTTAATTTGCTTCAAATTCTAGAATTGTATGTAACATCTGTTGGACGGCATGAAACCTGTTCATCACTTAATCCCAACAGAACGTTCCCAAACCAAGACCTCGTCTGTGTCAGATTACATTTCTGTTTGATTTAGGTGGCGCCCCCTGCAGGAGTTTCAAGCTGTTTTCTATCTTAGTTCTGATTGGTTACTGTCAAACCAAATACATTCAAAAAGAATTTTGGTTTACGCTCTGTTTCGAGGAGGCCCCGCCCACGTCACCTGAATGTGTTTGTCACGCTGCAGATACTTCTACACATATGACACATATTTGAATCTGATTGGTCAAAGCAATGCAGGGGCCGGCAGCAGTCGACGACGGGGGCCCCGGATCCACGGACACGGGACATGGAGCCCCGCTGGGGCCTGAGCTAGTTTGGGCTCTGGAACCATCTCCTCGAGGGGGCATCTCCACTTCTCTGGTGTTGCCCGCGGGGAGAGGCTGGAGTGGGCTTATAGCCCCCCAGCTCAACCACGTGTCAGACTTCACCCCAGTGAAGGAGAGGGTCGCCTTTTGGGTGGGGACAGGCCTCTCACCGGTGCACAGAATCCGACCTCCTTGGAGTCCCTGGGAGGGGTACTGGGCACCGGCCGGGGTCTCTGTTGTTCATCTGGGAGACTTCAACGCCCACGGGGATAACGACAGTGACACCTGGAGAGGGGTGATCGGGACCACCCCAATCTGAGGGAGGGGCCTGGTTGACTGGCATTTTCAAATCATAATATACGACCTTCTTTATGAAACACTGTGGTCTCGAGTTCTGAGGAACTCATGAAAGTCCTGTTTAAATGTCACTTTTAGTGTTGAAACTTGCTCAAATAAAGTCTAGTTTTGTTATTAGGTTTTAGTATAAAGAATCTGGTACTTTGGACAGTCCAACTTCTCCACAGGAAGTACAGCTGTGTAATGATGGCACCAGGATTTACCTACACAATACAGATATTACGAAGATATAAAGTCCTAAACACAGCTCACGGACCGTAACTGAGTCCACTCTTCAAGTCATCGTCAGAATCCTACGTCATGTGTCATCTACAGCTTTACACGCCACTAAACATGTCGAGGACTTCATCACGACAGAGGAAGAAACTGCGGAAATGAACCGCAACGGGCCTGAAACGTACTTTATCTTTGTCGTCAAATGAAGCCGTGAACAACCAAACGAATGAGATGAAACATTACACGCCTGGTCCAGAGGGTTTGGAGGCGTCGCCCCGGAAACAGAGAAGTCGATTGTGGACGTTCTGAACGCTCGGATTAAAGTTTGAGTGGCGGGAGAAGGAGAGGGCTGAACAGTCGGCCGATGATTCTGAGGTTTTCAAAAAGGTGCAATCTGGGTTATTTGTCAGATTGGGCTCGAGGTTCAGGTTCAGGTTCAGGTTCAGGTTCAGCAGCTGCGGCCCGTTTCAGCAGAAGTCCTTTATTTCGTTTGAACGTATTGAAGTAGAGCGGTCCAGTTTGTTCTGTTTTCAGATACTGCTTTAGTCTGAGCTGAAACTGGGTCAAGTGCGACTGGTCGGTGAGGTCTGGAGGGTGAGGTCTGGAGGGTGAGGTCTGGAGGGTGAGGTCTGGAGGGTGAGGTCTGGAGGGTGAGGTCTGGAGGGTGAGGTCTGGAGGGTGAGGTCTGGAGGTCTGGAGGTGAGGTCTGGAGGTTGAGGTCTGGAGGTTGAGGTCTGGAGGTTGAGGTCTGGAGGTTGAGGTCTGGAGGGTGAGGTCTGGAGGTTGAGGTCTGGAGGTTGAGGTCTGGAGGTTGAGGTCTGGAGGTTGAAGTCTGGAGGTTGAGGTCTGGAGGTTGAGGTCTGGAGGTTTAGCGCGAGCGGCGGTGGAGCAGGTTCAATGGGAGCGCCACACTTCTGACGCTTAAGGACTTTATACGCAACTTTAACCACAACAACTGTTTCATTATCGATAAATACTGGATTCATGTTTCGATTTCTTTATTTCATTTTTAATTCAGTAACATTAAAATCCAACGCTAGCATTAGCATTAGCACAAGTGTTTTTCAGTTAGTTGCACTCACCCTTTTGTTGAAACTCCAGCAAACGGGACTGTGAACGCTCCTGGAAACGTGCTCTTTAAATCCACGTTGTATTTTTACCTTGAGTTTTCAGACTAAAGTGAAACACTTTGCTAACGTTATCTTTGTTACTAATGCTGCGTCCCGTCGTCCAGCGGAGGGTGGAGTTCCAGAGTTCCTGGAAAACTCTCCCCAACATGTCTGCTCCTGCGTTTGCATAAACTGTAACATCCGACAGTTAAAATATTGACAGTTCTTGAGCCGCTGCCGTTTTAAATGCCCTATGATGCTAATGCTAATGCTAACGTCAACGCGGAGCTAACGTCAACAAAAGCAAAACGTCCCTCTCAGACGACGCGTTATGAACTGTAAATGTAATAACACAGTCCATATCTGTCATATCTAATAACGCTCGTCCACATTGGTCAAACGGCCCACCTTTGCAAACGTGAATATGTTTGTGATATATTACAAATGACTTGCTTCACGTTATAGTTCAGAGAGGTCGTCAGAATTATCTGTGAGCTCTTGGTATTTCTCCAGTTTCTCATGTTCCTTTGTCCCGCTGTTGTCAAGGCAAAGAATATTGTATTATATTATAGTTTATTTACAGTAACGGCTCAAAACAAGCGATAAAAAACCAGGAAGTGCTCAAACCAGCTCCGTGTAGACGTTAGCACCATTAGCATAACAGCTAGCACCATTAGCATAACAGCACAGTAAAACTAACATGGATTTGAAATATTCAAACGGTCAGATGTTAAACTGCCCTGTTGGATTGGCTCATTCCGGAATGTTTCCAAGCGGGAATTCCAGTGTGACTTTACAAGTTAGAACTCACAAAATCGGAACGCAGCGTTAGCATTAGCATTAGCCACCAAACTGTGAAAATCCAGGACAGTTTTGGCGCCTGACGACCACTGGACCAAACGAGCGCAGAGTTGTTATCGCCACGTGTCGCACCGCTTTGAGACGATTAGCGTTGTGGCGCGGACATTAGCCTACATGCTAACCACGTCGTAAACATTCGTTGAGTCTTACCGTTTTGCTGTAAAAGAAAATGTAGTGGGCCACAACAGTTTGACAACAAAATGATAGTTTTATTTCACAAATGCAACATAAATGACCTTTATAAAACGGAGCCGGAGGTTAGATATTGACTCTTATTTACGGCAAATGTAATGAACATATAAACAACAAACATTTGTCCGCGCAGCCTACAAACGACAGCATTTATTCCTTTTGAAATTGCCTGTGACAGAATGATCTTTTTGTGCGCGGATATTTCTGAACGCGTCGGCTCCGGGTCGCACTCCGACTTCCACCTGACAAACATCACGTCTGTTTAAAAATCATTCAAAGACACGGAAATATCAGAGAGAGAAGAAGAAAAAACAACAACAACGACGCACAATTTATCAAAAATACACAGAAGACAGTATCACGGGTACAACAGGCGAGAAATGTACAAAAAAGGTCTTCGATTGGTTCGAGAAAAGTCCAGGCCGAAGACCGAGGCGCGGCCCAGGTTCCAAGAGCAAACATCACCCTCTTCCGTTACTTTGGGCGCCTCAAGCGAAGTACAAAACACTTCCAAGCGAGGGCGCCATTTGGCACACTTGACCTGTGAATCGACGTTCCATTTCAGCTTCTGGTAAAAATACGATCTTTGGTCATTTTTGTACTTTTGACTCTGAAGCTGCTTTGGCTTCTTATGGCTTAGCATAGCGCCACCTACAGTACACTTTTAGCACGGCAGGTAGAGGTGTTTGCACCTTTGTCTTGTGCTGGTTTGACCTTTTAAAAAAAACTGCATTAACGAGACATTTTCTAATACGAACGCGCTGAGTAGCATCGCCGCGACGATATTACAGTATCCCCCCCGTGACTCAGGAAGGTTACACAGTGCAGCTTTAGCATCGCACACTAAACGCTCTGGCACATTCTTATTGCATAGATTTGTCGTGTGTATCTTTTATTTGGCACGTTCTGTTTTGGTAAATTCCACTTCCTTTTCACACGTTTTATCCCTCTTAAGGCCCAATGCGAGGTCAAAAAGGACACGTTTCCTGTCGCGTAAAGCAAGTCTTTGAACGTATTTTGATAGCGACGGTCACATGTCGTCTACTGGTTTTTCCTGGTTTGATCCGTCGTTTTCGAATTCCCATTTCATTTTCAAATCGTATGTAAAAAAAACAAAAACAAACCGTCGCTGATCACCTGAGTAACGGAATCCACCCTGCGGATTCAGAAAAACAAAAACGACCCTCGTTTCTTAAACCGTGGTGAGTTCGAGTCCCGCTCAAGGCCAAAGAGCCGCTGAGAGTCGACTTCCTGTACTTTTTGTCCTCCGTTTCCGTTCAGAAACACAAACGCACGTTGAATATACGAAAGAAAAGCCAAAAACACACGGAAAAACACAAACATGCTCGAAAACGTAATAAAAAAATAAGTCGCGTAATCTCTGTAAAAGGAATAAGTCCGGCCAAAACGAATGCGATCCGAAAGCTAAGGTAGCCCTTCTGTGTACTTATTGCAGCTGAACATTTCAAATCCACAATTCTTTTGAATTTTTGGTGCCGACGGTTACGAGGCTGTCGTGTCCCAAAGGTCAAAGGGCGTCGACCTCGAGCCGTCGAGGTGTAGTGCTTTTGTTCTCCGGTCGACCTCGCGGTTGTAGAGTCTTTCAGGTGTCGGAAGAGCCGCGAGGGTGACGGGGTTCTTGAGGTTCAAAGTTGGCTTCGGTTGAATCAGGTGGTTTGGTGCGGGCCGGTGCGGGCCGGGCCGGTGCGGGCCGGTGCGGGCCGAGCCGGTGCGGACGGGTTCACGTGTGAGATGCTTTTAGGTGGGACATAAACGGGCCACTTTAAAGTTGTATTCAAGACTCTCCTCGTTTCTCATCGCCCCCCAGTGGAAAAGCACAGATGCAAGAGCAAAAATAGGCTAACGTTGACTAGCTTAGCCGCGCGATAATGTGTAAACGAGCTCTAAACACCAGTAATATAAAGGGTTACGACTCTGCTAAATATTTAGATACCTGATCAACACAAGCACCGCGGCGGTCTTTAAAGAAGATGTTTCCAAGTCTAAGTTGTTGAGGAAATTATTTGTCGTGGGTCGAGTTGACGTGTCCTTTATCTCCCCCTGCCGTTAGCGAGTAAGCTAGTTTAGCTCTGCGCAGTTGTAGCAAAAACGGAGAAACTGCTTAATTAATTTGAGTGAAACGAGAGCAAAAATAAGGCAGAAACACATTTTATCAGTTGCGCTGCTTCATGTGTTTGGGTCATGTGACGTGTCTGTGGTCACATGACCATGTTGCACACGTCACATGATGTCGCCTCAGTTTGAGAAGGACGACAACAAACTTTTGTAGACATTTCAATCTGCTCTTCCTCATCCACACGCCCTCTGCCCCGGACACGCCCTCTGCCCCGGACACGCCCTCTGCCCCGGACACGCCCACAAAGCTTTCAAGAGCAGTTGAAACTTTGTGTCTGATCCTAAAATATAACCCCCGGACAGTTGGAAATGAATCTCCTTAAAACTGTCTGCGAGTAGGCTAACGTTTACTAGCATAGCCACTAGCATTAGCATTAGCTGCTAACGACCTGAAACTAACAGGTGAGGCTAGCAACTCGTAATGAAAGACTGTTTCCCGAGCATGTTTTAGGTTGATGCAGCGACAGGAGAACATCGTATCGTTTGGCCCTAAAGTGAACCCCGTCGCACCGTCCCGGGCCCGTGACCGCCGCGCTCACGTCCGCCTCCTCACGCCTCCTCACGCCTCCTCACGCCTCCTCACGCCTTGTCCTCTCCGTCACTCTCCGGCCTCTCTCTGTCTCTCTCCTCCTCGCCCCAGAAGTCCTCCTCCTCTTCCTCCTCGTCCTCGTCCTCCGCGGGGGACTCGTACGCGCTGCACTTGTCCTCCTGCTTGATGTTCTGGACGGCTGGAGGAGGAGCAGGAGGAGGAGCAGGCGGGCTGCTGCTGCTGCTGCTGCTGCTGCTGCTCTCTCCGGACCCTGAGTCGGAGCTGTCCTCGAAGGCTTCGGGGTTCTCCAGCATCTCCCGGATCAGAGGAGGCATCGGCCCGGGGATCTCCGTCTTCAGGGTGATGGCTCGCTCTGCGCCTGGAAACACGAGGAACACGAGGAACACGACACGTCAGAGTTTGAGCCACGTGAACATCTTTACATGAGACTGTTTCGTGGACGACTGAGGTGTAACATTGTCATAAAATTGTACTTTAACTCCGACTTGACATGTTGAGTAAAAGTACTCCATGTTGACAACACTGAACGCTTTTAACATTTGTGTTTTTACACCTTTGAACATACCAGACGTTGAGCATTATTTCTATTTTGTTCTCTCCAAATGAAATAAACTTACTCTAACTTGAGTATAGACCCTGGACCCTGCACTGGACCCTGGACTAGACCTTGGACTAGACCTTGGACTAGACCTTGGACTGGAAACTGGACAGGACTAGACTGGACACTAGACTGGTCTGGTCTGGTCGTACCTTTGGTGCTGATGCCGCGCAGGTCGGTGACCTTCATGAGCATTCGAGGGAACATGTGTGGCTTGTTTGGCCGTCTGCGTCTGGTGTAGATCTTCAGCGCCTCCAGCAGCGGCTCCTGAAGTTTGTCCACCTTCTGCGGCTCCTCCAGGTCCTGCCGGTCTGAGGCGTTAAAGGGGACGCATTAGACAACCGCCCCTTTAAGGACCCTTCAACAATGTTTCTTCAAGATTTGTTCAAAGTTGTATTTTGTCTGATTGCTGCAGGTTTGACTAAATCCTGTAAAGTCCCATGACTGAAGCTCGTGTTTTAACCTACCCCCTATCCCCGCCCCCTTCGCTATACTTACTGTGATTAATTGAAACATTAAGACCCAGAGTGACACGTGGAGTTTTGAAACGTCACGTAGCCACTTCTCAACAAAAACACACGAAAGTAAAAATCTGCTGCATGTCACAATGAAGAGGCGGAGCTTATCATAATGAGGAGGTGGGGCTTATCACATTGAAGAGGCGGGGCTTAAGCAGCTGCCTTTTTCTTGGTGTTAAAACATTATTCAAGTTTTAAACTAAATGCTTGAGTTTGGACATGATGAAAATGTACAGCTGGACAGCATAAAGAGCACAGTGCGCCCTCTGCAGGAGGAACACTGTCACGACAAGTGTTGGAACTGTGTTATTGAGTAATGAAAGTTACTAATTACCAGAGAAAGTAAGTACTAAACTACAAAAACACGTCTCTAAAATACTGCTGCTGCTTGTTCAAGTAAAAGAACAAAAGCTATTTTCAGCCTTATTTGAGTCGCCAAATAACGAATATCCATAAAATCCATCCGTGTCGACAAACGCGCTGAGGTCGCTAAACCCGCCTAACTCTGATTCTGATTGGTCACGTTTACATTCGGTTCATGTTTAGCCAATGGCCTGCAGTACCTCCACAGATGAGGCAGATGGCGCTGAGGAGTCCGGTCTCGGTGTCGTCCATCTCGAGCGGCAGCAGCTGTCCGGCAAAGGCGAACACCAGGTCGGTGAGCGGGCCGAAGCCGGCGTTGTGCATCTGAGTGCGGTTCAGCGTGAGGCCGTCTGAGAAGGTCATGGTGTCCTGCTCCGGAGTGTACCGTGTGCAAATCCTCAGCATCTGACGCAGACACGGACCAGACATACAGCACGTGTTCAAACGGTGTTCAAACGGTGTTCTAACAGCGTTCAAACGGTGTTCTAACAGCGTTCAAACGGTGTTCTAACGGCGTTCTAACGGCGTTCAAACAGCGTTCAAACGGTGTTCAAACGGTGTTCAAACGGTGTTCTAACAGCGTTCAAACGGTGTTCTAACGGTGTTCTAACAGCGTTCAAACAGCGTTCAAACAGCGTTCAAACAGCGTTCAAACAGCGTTCTAACCGTGTTCTAACCGTGTTCTAACAGTGTTCTAACAGTGATCAATCTGCGTTCTAACAGTGTTCTAACAACGTTCGAACGGTGTTCAAACAGTGTTCAAACAGTGTTCAAACAGTGTTCAAACAGTGTTCAAACAGCGTTCAAACAGCGTTCAAACGGCGTTCTAATGGTGTTCAAACGGTGTTCAAACAGTGTTCAAATGGTGTTCAAATGGTGTTCAAACGGCGTTCTAATGGTGTTCAAACGGTGTTCAAACAGTGTTCAAATGGTGTTCAAACGGTGTTCTAACAGTGTTCTAACAGTGTTCAAAAAGTTTTCAAACGGCGTTCTAACGGTGTTCAAACGGTGTTCGTACAGTGTTCAAACAGCGTTCAAACGGTGTTCAAACGGTGTTCGTACAGTGTTCAAACAGCGTTCAAACGGTGTTCGTACAGTGTTCAAACAGCGTTCAAACGGTGTTCAAACGGTGTTCTAACGGTGTTCAAGCGGTGTTCAAGCGGTGTTCTAACAACGTTCAAACGGTGTTCTAACAGTATTCTAACAGTGATCAATCGGTGTTCAAACAGTGTTCAAACAGCGTTCAAACAGCATTCTAATGGTGTTCAAACGGTGTTCAAACAGTGTTCAAATGGTGTTCAAACGGTGTTCTAACAGTGTTCTAACAGTATTCCATTGTTGCTCTAACAGTGTTCAATCGGCGTTCTAACAGTGTTCAAAAAGTTTTCAAACGGCGTTCTAACGGTGTTCAAACGGTGTTCGTACAGTGTTCAAACAGTGTTCAAACAGCGTTCAAACGGTGTTCTAACGGTGTTCTAACGGTGTTCTAACGGTGTTCTAACGGTGTTCAAACGGTGTTCAAACGGTGTTCAAATGGTGTTCAAGCGGTGTTCAAGCGGTGTTCTAACAACGTTCAAACGGTGTTCTAACAGTGTTCTAACAGTGCTCTAACAGTGTTCTAAACAACGTTCAAACAGGTGTTCTAACAGCGTTCAAACAGGGTTCAAACAGCGTTCAAACAGTGTTCTAAACAGCGTTCTAACGGTGTTCAAACGGGTGTTCAAACACGGTGTTCAACGGTGTTCGAACAACGTTCAAACGGCGTTCAAACGGTGTTCGTACAGTGTTCGTACGGTGTTCAAACGGTGTTCTAACGGTGTTCTAACGGTGTTCAACGGTGTTCAAACGGTGTTCAAACGGTGTTCAAACGTGTTCAAATGGTGTTCAACGCGTGTGTTCAAGCGGTGGTTCTAACAAGTTCAAACGGTGTTTTAACAGTGTTCTAACAGTGCTCTAACAGTGTTAACAAGTTCAACGGTGTTTCTAAAGTGTTTAAGGGTGTCTAACAAGTTCAGCGGGTTTTAACAGCGTTCAACAGGGTTCAAAAGCGTTCAAACAGTGTTTAACGCGAGGATATGAGAGCTCGGTGTTTCATTTGAATAGGTGTCTCAACACGCGTAGTAGTGTTCTGATCCTTTTACTCAGCTGCTTCATGACTACAACAATAACTGATGTAAAGAGGAGTTGTCATCTACTGACGGTGTTTCCTGTACACGTCAGCTCAGCCTTCTGCGGCGTGGAAGATAATTTGTCAGTTCTCTTTTTGACTATGTGACTTGTTTATAGTAGAAATATTGTTAGTAATCAATAAATCATGTCTAATTTTATTGTTAGCTGTTTTAAAATATTGTTTTCTATAGAAAGATGCAGACGAAATCTATTTAGGTGCTTGATCTCTCCTGGAAACGATGGATACTACTCATTTTCTTTAATGCTTGGGTACATATCAATCGGTGCACACAGTGAGCGGCTGCTTTGTGCTTCTACAGCGATGTAGAATATGAAGAGTCGTGTCCGGACTTGTTAGCAGCCGCTTCGATGGGGTCTTGGCGATGATGGGTGCGCGTTTGGTGATGTCTCGCTGGATAAGTACGCCTTGGCTTTCGCCGAGCACGATGTCATGTTACTCGTTCTGCTTGGTGTGATACGTCACTTGAGCTTGTCACAGGCCAGGTCGCGCTGCAGCGCGGGCTGAGATGCAGCTTGGACATCATCTGGAAGTTCTGCGAGGAACATCTAAGAGATTATCGTCGCAGATGGATATCTATGAAGATGCGTTTGAGGCTTGATCGCTTCGCGATATTGTATCAGGTAACTCGTTGGCTTATGTGGAAGTCACAGGGCAGTTTCGGCATCATACTGTACTGGGATATCGTAGAGTGAAGATTTTTATATAGGCACCTGCACGTCGAGTCAGAGAATTATCGGCAGATTGTAACTGGTCTACACACGAGATCTGTTTTTTGATTTACTTTGTAACATCACATGACATTTAGTGTTGTGAATTATGCAAGACGGAATATATTTCAACTCATGGAATGTAATACTTCATCAGAACATCTTCTGTTTATCAGAATCTAGAAGTGTCCAAACACAACTTGTATTTGTTGTGTTACATAGATGCTATTGAGTTGCGCTGTATATAATTATTGTGGCTGTTCTAGTGTTGTAGTGAACTGAATGTGTTATTGTGATTCATGCTGATGTGTTGTGTCTATATTTCTCTCTCGGTGTGAGTTCCTTTGACCTGTATTCTCGTCTGGCTTTATTTCGAGTGTCTCAGTCATGAAGTGTTGGTGGGTTCACTCCAGTGTTCCATGCCTAGAGTGTCTACAATTTGGTATTCCATATCTGAGCATGTCTAGACTCCCTACTAGGCTCAGGGCTGGTGTGGCTAAGGACTGGTTGTATTTGGCTAGTGTGGTGGGTGATCATAAGTGTTTGGGCTGTTCTTCGGGCATGTGGTGTTATTGAAGTTGGAGATGCATTCGTCCTACTCGGTTTGGTGATTCATATCGCTGGGGTGCTATTATGGTAGATGCGGGTGGAGATGAGGGGCTATGGTTCAATAAGGTGGTCCTATTTTCATATTTTGCATCAATCACGAAGTGTTCACAGGTGTTGTGTTCATCAGGCGGTGGTGTTCAGTCGAGAGGGCGGATCGGTCAGATACTCATGACATGTTTCTGTCTGTTTCTAGATAATAAGAGTGGTGTAGCGTGTTCATATCGCTGATGAGTTGGTTACTAGGTTGGGTGTAGTAACCATTTAGTGTCTCATATTATAGGTCTTGTGTTCATAGCGTGTATGCACTCAGTGCGTTATGGGCGGTTGTTTGTGTCACCGTGGGGTGCATACAAGAGGTCGCTGGGTTGTTCAGTATCGTCTAATGTGCTCCATCTGAGCTGTTCTTCTAGCAGTACAAGGTAGTTGGTGTTCTATGCAAGTTAGGGGTTTCTTTGGAGTTGACTGTTGTGTTCAAATCAAAATTAGAGTACATATTAAGACGAGTAGGTAGTTCTCATCATGAGTGTTCCCACAAGATGATAGTTAGTATGCTGTTGATATTTTTCCCCATGTGTTTTTATAGGGGCAGGCAGGTGATATTGGATGTCTCAATGTCGTTCATAAATGTGGGATGCGCGGATTTCGCTGGTGTTATGAGTTGCTTTCACAAGGGGATTGATTTGGTGTTAACTTTTATTTTTATTACGTTTCATATGCGGTGGTGATTACGATCAGAGTGTTACGAGGTCAATACCGATGATTATCCGAATAGTTAGTGCTGTGGTGCTCTTACGTGCTTTGGTGTCAAACGCTTTGAGTTATCATTATCGTCCGCGAAACTGGCGAGGTGATGTGAGTGGGAGCCGTTTTGGCTAACTGTCTGGGCGTTAGGCTGATCTCTTTCTACGTTGACACATTGCTTATTTTTCGCCTGCTGGCTCTCATTTGTTCTTTGTCCGCTCATAGCTTCGTAACTCTGGGCAGTAAATCACGCGTTTTCTTCGGCACACCTTCTCTATCTATCTTGTGTTGCGCTCTTGGCTCGCTATACGTGGAACGTGATGCACCGCAAATTCAATTTTTGACTGTTATCTTCTCATATCGAGCTGCGGCCATAGGCAAATCTAAACTCGATTCGCTAGTGAAAGTGATTCTTTACTCACGACAGATGATAGTGTGTAAGTGTACCCTAAAAAGGATCCTGTTAACTAGACAGTGTTTGACCAGAAATCAGAGAATTTGGTCGCTGTTGAAAACTTGGTCGTGGGACTGTGTTTATGTACCGATCTGGTGACTTAAGAACTCGGAGGAGTTCGAGCGCGGTTGTATCTCATCTCTTACGGAATTTGGCCGGGTTAACAATCCTCTTGTTTAGCTTTGTTTGTCATAAATGGACTCTCGGTTCTACAATCCTCCAAAACATGCATAGGCATATGACGTAGACTGATAGTATTAAATTGGGATTATTGGGCTTGTGGCGATCTGGTTTGGCACTGGTTCTGTGGACCTCGATGAGTTTGCTGGTTTGGACTGGTTTGACCTGGTCTAGGTATCTTGGTTGGACCTCAAGAGTTGTGCGCCTCCTCGATTATGGATGTTTCTATTCCATGATTTAGCCTGGATATTGTTAGCTGGGAAGAGCTTCTGGAACCTGTGTTGGGTAGACTTACCTAGATGTTGAATGCGTACATTAATCACTGGTGCGGTCTCTAGTATGAGCTGTCACTAGGTATCTAGGGTACTCCTGTTTCGCCCGTGGTAGTTTAGTATCCCTTGGTCTATGAAGACTCGTGGTTCGAGGCTCTAGTTTTTATGCCCTGGCTTTTAGATAACTTTATATAGTTCTCTCATTAGATCATCTCTTATGCAGAGCATGCTCTATCTAGTTCTCTAAGCGCGCTGAGGGACTGAGAGTTCAGAAGGTGTTTTCAAGGTTTTACTACGTCTTGCTGTTTAATTCAGGTGATTCATTAATTTTCAAGCTATCGTTAGTGGGACCGCATGAACTATTTGCTATTCTCAAAGTGAATAGTGAAACTTCATTTTTAGAGAGTCCCTGGTAATTTTACTTTTGAGGAAGAGGGTTTGGAGATATAGACATCGGTTCGATCTCTTAGTCATATTTGTTTTCACTTGAACTAATTTTGAGGAGTAAATTCGCTCGTCTCGTATACCGTCATCTTGTGGAGGGAATCTCCCACGGTGTCAAGAAGCTGAGGGTTTATTTAGGATAGTGGGCTGCTTTTTTCCAACCATCTGACACTAAGGACGACTTACATAAACAACAACGGATTATAAGCAGCTTTAGTTAATAAGAGGACGAAGAACTTTTCCACAACATGTGCAGACATGCTTTTGTATTTTTGGTCGCAGATAATTCACTTTTATTAAGTCAATCTATTGCGTCAATATCGGCACAATGCGAGTCATTCGAGGCTATGCTATATTTTTCAGTCTAGTTTGCAGTTCTGATCGAATTCGTGCTGTTCAAATTTGCGTTTATAAGTGAATAAGCAATATTAGGCTATAGTAGAGTAGGACTGTTATTTTTTTTTGGCCTCGTGATCATGGTTGTGCCCTGTTATAAAGGGCAGGCTGAGGGCGATCTTACCTTCTCGGGCTTGTAGCGATATGGCATTGATCTAGGAGCAGTTTAACGATCAAAAAGAATGGGCGTCACTGGTGGGGCCCGTTGTCTAGATTTTGTACTATTGCTTGTCATTTAGCTGCTCGCAGAGCTAATGATTATAGTAGCTTTTCGGTAGTATCGCTTTGAAGCGACTTAGAGTCCATGGTTTTAGAGCGCTTTTAGAGTGAGATGTCTCATGTTGAATCTGCGTGAATCATCGTCGTGTAAGTCTCAGTTTAATCACCTGGAGTGCTTGGTGCACAGTCCGACATCATTAGTCATTGTGAACGGAGAACATGCTCTCAAGCAGGTTTCAAGAAACCGAGGTTAACATGGCTATTCACTTGTACTAAATAGAATGACTAAACGCACGCGAATAAACCTCGGCTCTTTAATATTGGTTTATGTGCCTCTAAAATCCAACCTTAGACAATAAAACATAGACTAAATTGCCTTTTTCCTTTAGACACGATATGCAGGTGTGTCTTAACTACTTGGTAAATCGTCACAGTGGGGAGTATATTGGTCGCATATAAAGTCTCTTTCGCCTTCGTATGGCAGTATCCTGACAATTTAGATCTCATGGCGTTGTCGGGCAATTAACGTGTGAGTTCCTGACGGTACTGAAGCGATGTGTGATATTCGGTGTGATCAGGTGCGATTCCAAGTTGCAAGCAGGCATGCTGTACCTCTACTGACACTACTAGAGATGGTGGACAGCGTAGACAGCAACATGTCAGCAGCAGTTGTCGCCTCTAGTGGTGTGTATTCAGGGATTGCATTCCAATGTCTTCAGGACCCCCGCTGGATATCAGACGACTGGTTTAGACTTATGGTTAGATGTCTCTAAGTTTTAAGCTAGAATACTGGATCAACAAAGCAATAGAATTTAGATGATGAACTGGGTCAGCAACTAAACTACCATCCCGTGTCAAAATATAGTGACCAACGTAACAGTAATTTAGCGAATCAAACGCTATTATGTAATGAACTCAGGCAGGGGATTAATGTTCTGGAGAATAAATAAGGTATAAAACATTTCTCGTCTGTTTATTGCCGATTGGACTTTTTCATTACGTTTAAATATTTTTTTTTCGATAGCCAGCAGTGCTAATTATGTCGTTGCGGATCAAAGTTGCTTTTTGGGTTGCTGAATAGAACAATGACATTTTGTCCTTATCAACAGCTATATGTTTAGTCCACTTATCAGCGTTGCTCAAATTTGTCATCTATCAAAAATTATTGCTTTTTACAGCCTAAGTTATATTTAGGATATATCAAGATATCTGTCAAACAATTCAAAATAAGCAATATGTCATATGCTTAAGCTTGCCAAAGACTGTTGTGCAACTTGATGGAGGGAGGCAGATGTCGCAATCAATACATCTTGGATGGCATGGTTGTCAGGGGGTTCAGTGGCTCGTCTAAACGATGACTGTCGCACCAGGACAGGCTCTATCTGGTTTTAAACTGTGGAATGTTAGAACAAAAGAGCTATTTTAGTAGAAGCAGGATCGGTCCATTATCCTGAAAGCATAATAATTTTTTATAAATTTCTGCACAGTCACACGTGACGTCTGCTCTACCCATGTGGATGCTATAGACTAAACCAGGACTAAACCAGGACTAAACCAGGACTAACCTAAAACTAAACCTAACAATAAACATAACTAATGTTTTCTTAATAAATACAATCTAAATTGTCCTTAAAATATACTTCTACTCATAAGGGCAATTCATAAAAACACGTTCAGTAAATTTGTGTGTGAGGGGCGTGGCTAAAGCGAGCGTGCACAGGAACAGTTTTGCCTCATGTCTTTGCCTTGTGTGCAAAACCTCTACGCCGCGTTTGAACCTCTCTTTATGGAACGCTTTGCCTTTGGATCATGTCAGACGCATTATGACCTGGAAATATCACATTTGGGCTCTTGACAAAGCGAGTGGCGTGCGGCGACAAACAGGAAATAGCTGTTGCTAACATGCTTTGCTAGTTTTGCGTTGCTAAGGCTCAACATATAAGTTAGCATCAGTGGAAACACAGCGCTTTAGCACAAGATCAAGTCAGCGTTTGGCGACACATGATTCTTTTGTGTTTCTCTGCTTTTCGCCATCTTGTTTTCACCTGCGTTCTGTCTCGTCCAATCATCTCCTTCGACTCTGACAACGAAGCGCTCGGGCGCGGCGCTCGCGTGTCGCCGCTGAGGTTTGTGTCTGGCGTTCGTACCTTCCTTGGACATGCCGACCTCGAAGCACTTCTGCAGCCGACAGTACTGGCAGCGGTTGCGGGTGACTTTGTTGATTTGGCAGTTCTTGTCCCGGTGACACGTGTAGACCATGTTCTTCTGGATGCTGCGGCGGAAGAACCCCTGCGACCAGAACGGTTGAACGGCTTTTTACTTTGACGCCGAGTGTTTTCCTTCATACTTTCACACACATGGATCATTTGTAGCACAGAACTTAACAAAACAGGCAGAGAAAAACTAAAAAACCATACATTATAAATATACAAATACACATTTAAAGTTAATGTAGAGTTCATTAGAGTTGATGTTCATAAGTGTTCATTAGAGTTGGTGTTCATGAGTGTTCATGAGTGTTCATAAGTGTTCGTTAGTGTTGGTGTTCATGAGTGTTCATAAGTGTTGGTGTTCATAAGTGTTCATTAGAGTTGATGTTCATAAGTGTTCATTAGAGTTGATGTTCATGAGTGTTCATAAGTGTTGGTGTTCATGAGTGTTCATAAGTGTTGGTGTTCATGAGTGTTCATAAGTGTCGGTGTTCGTAAGTGTTCATAAGTGTTGTGTTCATGAGTGTTCATTAGTGTTGATGTTCATGAATTAAGGCTATTTGTAAATATTCTCTATCTATATTTCTATTGATTTATTTTCACTTAATAAATACAGTAGTTTACATAAAATAAAATGACACCTTTTTTATTTTATTTTTTTGGACAAATGATTTACAGATGAAAATCACATCGAACAGATTTAAATGTTTACCTTAAAGAAACATCTTTAGGAAAAATGTATTACATTTGTTATATTTTTGGGAGATTTTATTTATTTTTACCAATAGATTATTTTTTTAAATTTTTTTTTATTCAAGACTATTTAGATACTTTTTACGGTTTGGTACTGAAGTATTCATAAAGTCATGATGTCGAAAAGAACTTGGGACTTTTTTTAAAGGGAGATCGAGTTTGATAAGAATGAACTTTCTTGACAAAGTAGTTGCCAAAGGAATGAGTAGATTTACCATTTATTTATCTAGACACCTCCAGTCGACATGTTTGGTTAATATTTGGTTGATAATGTATTTAAAAAGCCTCACTGTTCAATAGGAATAACCATTTGACGGCTAAAAGGACATTGCGGCGCCGCTCCTGTGTGTCCGTGCAGTACCACTTGTCACCAGCAGACGGCAGCCTTTTGCACGTGTGTCGGGTCGTACCTTGCAGCCCTCGCAGGAGCTGACGCCGTAGTGGTATCCCGACGACTTGTCCTGACACACGAAGCAGGGTTTGTAAACGCGCGGCGGTGGCGGCGGCGATGGCGACCCGGGCAACATCTCCTCTGAGCTGGTGCTCTGCGTCTCCACGGCTGCGGACCAGAAGAAACCACATTAATGAGGCACAAGAAACCACTTAATGAGGCACTGAGAAACCACTTAATGAGGCACGAGGAACCACTTAATGAGACACGAGAAACCACTTAATGAGGACCAGAAGAAACCACATTAATGAGGAAACCACTTAATGAGGCACGAGAAACCACTTAATGAGGCACGAGAAACTTAATGAGGCACGAGAGCATTAATGAGGCCGAGAAACCGCATTAATGAGGCACGAGGAACCACTTAATGAGGCACAAGAACCACTTAATGAGGCACACAAGAAACCACTTAATGAGGCAGAGAAACCACTTAATGAGGCCACGAGAAACCACTTAATGAGGCACGAGGAACCACTTAATGAGGCACGAGAAACCACTTAATGAGGCACGAGGAACCACTTAATGACGAGAACCACTTAATGAGGCACGAGGAACCGCATTAATGAGGCACGAGAAACCGCATTAATGAGGCACGAGGAACCGCATTAATGAGGCACGAGAAACCGCATTAATGAGGCACGAGGCAGCATTAATGACGAGGAACCACTAATGAGACTCGAGAAACCGCATTAATGAGGCACAAGGAACCACTTAATGAGGCACGAGAAACCACTTTAATGAGGCACGAGGAAACCACATTAATGAGGAACGAGGAGAGGAACCACTTAATGAGCACGGAGACCACACCACATTAATGAGGCACGAGGAACCACATTAATAATGAGCACGAGGAACCACATTAAGGCACGAGGAACCACATTAATGAGCACGAGGAACCACCTTAATGAGGCACGAGGAACCACTTAATGAGCACGAGAACCCATATGAGAACCACATTAATGAGGACAGGAACCACATTAATGAGGCACGAGGAACCACACATTAATGAGGCACGAGGAACCACATTAATGAAGGACACGAAACCACGAAAGAACACATTAATGAGGCACGAGGAACCACATTAATGAGGCACGAGAAAACATTAATGAGGAGGAACCACATTAATGAGGCACGAGGAACCACATTAATGAGACAAACGAGGAAACCACATTAATGAGACACGAGGAACGCACATTAATGAGGCACGAGGACACTTAATGAGGCACGAGGAACCACATTAATGAGGCCGAGAACCACATTAATGAGGGACACGAGGACCACATTAATGAGGCACGAGGGAACCACATTAATGGATAAGGCACGAGGAACCACATTAATGAGACACGAGAACCACATTAATGGAACACGAGGAACCACATTAATGAGCACAAGAGAACCACATTAAGATGGAGCGACGAGAACCACATTAATGAGACACGAGGAACCACATTAATGAGGCACGAGGAACCACATTAATGAGACACGAGGAACCACATTAATGAGACACGAGGAACCACATTAATGAGGCACGAGGAACCACATTAATGAGACACGAGGAACCACATTAATGAGACACGAGGAACCACTTAATGAGGCACGAGGAACCACATTAATGAGGTGGACTTCAGGAGTGTAAAATGCACTCAATCTCGTAAAGTAAAAAGGCAAATGTGCAAGAAAAAGTATACATTTGTTACTTATTTCAATTCTAACTTATAAAAGACATTGTCAGTGACGTACAGTTAAACAAAGGACCAATGAAAGACGAGAATCTTATGTCTTTCCACTTGTACTTTCCACTTCAAAACAAAAACAGACAAATTCACCTTTTCAACCGCATTTTCCTGTTTCGTATTTTCTTTTTTGTCATTTTTTGTTCTTCATTCTTTCATTTCTTTGTCACGATGGTTCCATAAATTCTCACTTTGTTCCGTTACTTTGGGTCTGAATCTGTTTATTTTAAATGTCGGCCTCGTTTAGATGAGAACGACTTGAATCCTGGAGTTTTGAGACTTTAAATTGGACAAATAATGACTTTAATGGATCTCTATAACGACTGTAAACATTAAAAGTTGTGTATTTGTTGTACGTCAAATATGGGACAATTATTGGGTCATAACATGTTAAAAATGTTGTGTTATTTAGTGAAAACTCTTTGAATTTCTGTCCAATTTCATATTATATTTTTTCTGTTTATCGCTGAACAAAATGTATGTAGTACAAAAAACGACTGAAGTAAAAGTTTTGTAGTACTTTATTGTAGTATTTAGAACTGTTAAAGCGTTAAATCGAACTGTTTGGATAAAGATTTGTGCTGATGCTTGACGCACAAACAGTTCAAATCTATTTCTGTTCAAACATATGAGTGCAGTAGAAAGGACAGAAAGTACCCAAACTACTTAAAGTACTTCATGACAGGACGGACTATATTTCAATAAAACGCGGGGAACATGATTATATTTAAGAGGCTCAAATCCATAGAAATGACACGCAATAGTACATTTTTCCAGTACATTTGTGGCTTCAATCCTCAAAAGAATCCAGTGGTGGAAAGTACTGAAGTACAGAAGTAAAAGTACTGTAGTAGCACGTCGTTTTTTACTTTGTACTTTCACCTGGCAACACTTGGGAGCAGGATTGTGTACTTTCTACTGCGCTACATATATTGAACTGATGGTTTAGGGGGTTATGTTTTAGCACGTTCATGGTGACATGCTGCCAGAGGGTTTCGGGTTCAAGTCCCGGCTTTTGAGCAATTCAAATTATACGCATAAAAATCACAAGAAAAAGTAGATTTTAAATGTATTAAAACCGCCACATTTAAGGCTTCAACAGTTCGTTCACTTCGTTGTGCTACTTATACTTTTACTCATGTATTCCTGTAGCTGTACTTTTACTCAGCAGAGAGAAACATAAAATAAAGAAGTCTAAACTCAAAGGTGTTCCAGTGTTCTCCCACCCCTTTCCTCCTTTCCCCCCTTTCCTCCCCCTTTTCTCCCCTTTTCCCCCTTTTCTCCCCCTTTTCTCCCCCTTTCCTCCCCCCTTTTTCCCCCTTGACACCAGTAAAACGCAGCAGAAACCAATCAAACGCGAACTGCCAATCAGAGTTTTATCAGCGAGACCATCTGGCCCATCAGCTAATTGTGTCTCTTTAAAGTCGCTGTCAATCAAACCTGCGAGGCCCCTCCCCTTTCTCTTAAAAATGTCTGCCTTTGAGCCGGCGATCTGGGGGTCCCACTGATCACTTTTCCTGCTTCCTCCAAGATGCACCGGCACTTCACACACTCACACACACACACACACACACTCACACATAGACACACATACACACACACACTCACTCACACACACACACACTCATACACACGGACACACACTCACAGACACACACACTCACTCTGTGTGTGTGAGTGTGTCCGTGTGAGTGTGAGTACACCCACACGGACACACTCACACACACAGGCACACACTCTCTCACACACACACACACACCTCTAACACAACACAACACACACACACACACACCCCAACAGGCCACCACACCCTCCTAACACACACACTACAGGCACACCTATAACACTCTCACACACACACACACACACCTCACTTCACACACACACACATACACTAACACACTACACACCACACACCACACCTCTAACACAAACACACACACACACACACCTCTAACACACACACACCTCTAACACACACAACACACACACATACGCACACTCACACATACACACACTCACACAAACTCACAAACTCACACACACACACACACATACACACACACACACACACACTCACACACACTCACGCACGCACACACATACACACATACACTCACACATACGCACACGCACACACACACACTCACACATTCACGCACGCACACTCACACATACACATACGCACACACACACACTCACACACACACACACACACACACACACGCGCGCACACACACACACACACTCGCAATACACTCACACATACACACACACACACACACACACACACACACGCCAACGTCACAGATCGGCGTTCGGTCGTCGACATGTTTCTACAGGAAGTGAGTTTTTGCAATTTTCCTTTTTAGAAACGTAAAAATGGCGCACAAATGTTGTGTAAAAACGTCTCAGAGTCAGCGCAGATATCAGGCTTTTGAACGGCTTTTACGCCACTTTACGCAGACTTTTAACTGGCAAAGACATTCATCAAAGTGAGCGCTAAAAGCTTAAAAAATCACATGAAAACATCATTCACATTTGGAGCGGCACAATCACCCGCACACAGGGAACGTTTCAGTCACTTACAGGACACGTTTCTGCTGCTGTTGGAAGAGTCCTGAATGTGCTAATCTCCAATGCTAATCCTTTATTAGCATTCCCTACGTCACTCTTTGTGTTTTAAAATGCACTTTTACTTTTGTACGATGTCTTTTGTTGTCGTAGAAACGCCAGAAGAACCACAGCCGACAGTAAAGACCAGGACCGTTCTGAGATCTGAGCAGTTTACGCACGTTTGCTTTAAAAGTTTACGTCTGTTTACGTTAGCGACCGGAACCAAGATGGCCGCCGGTGGCGCAGGTCGCGTGATATCATATAATTAATATCGTACAGTGAGATTTGCATATCATGACGTCTCGAATTACTACTTCAAAGTATCGCGATGAACAGTGGTGGACTGTAACGTAGTACAAAAGTAAAAAGTACTGCACTTACGTAACTTTACTGTACTTTACTTAAAGAACTTCATCTTCAGAACAAAACACCAAATCGCGACATAAACAACGTGTCCAAAGTTCATTAAGAATAACTCAGAATTAAATCTATATCAGTAAAAGCTGTATTTGATCTTACGTACAGTTCCTTTATGTAGATTTTACAGTCAGTACTTTTACTTACGACATTCGAGAGCAGATCCTGAACTTCACTTCATTTGAGAGTCATTTTTAACACGCTCGCGGCGCCGTTTTGACAGAAGGTTTTGAATTCGAACCCGAGCTTTTGAGCAAACCAAAATACACACATAAAATCCACTTGAAAAAATAAGAACTGCATTTGAATCGACCTTTGTTGACCAGAGATCGGCACAATTAATGATCAATAATAACATGCTAAGTGATGCAAATACAACAGTTAGCGTCTGAAGTGTCACACAAAAGACACTTATTCGACTCATTACAGCTGAAATCTGATTGTTCTACATAAAAAATAATAAAAATAACAGTTATTCCCACTCGCGTCGAGACATTTGGAGTGTTTAAATTTCAGCCACGTCATTGTAATTAATCTAATTAATCACATTTGAAATCCATTTCCAGCGAACGTTTGTCAAGACAGTTTTAGCGTGAAACGGGGATGAGGGAAAGGGAGGACATGCAGCAAACTGACACTGCCACCGCCTGCACGTGGAGCCTGGCACATGTGCTGCCGCCTAAACCGCTCGGCCACCGGGCAGCATCCAGTGACCGCTTTCATCGCAGGAGTTTTTCGTCCCAGATTCACTGTAATAAACCTGCTTGAAATGATCACAGACAGAGATATTAGTACTTCATATGTTTTAGTCTTGATGAACTGGATCATCATTTTAAATGTTCGAATGATGACTTGTATGACTGTATTTGTGTTTGAAATTATATAATCAATAAAATATCTGGACTAAACAGAAAAAGACACTGCATTATTAAATCAAAATGTAAAATAAAAAAGCATAAACAAGTTCAGATTTCCACCAATAACACAGTTTATTCATAAATATTCTCTCTCTTCAAGCTTCAGTCGCAGATTGGCACCTTCATTTGGCCGTTATTGTATTTGTTGTTATTATATTGTATTTCAAAAGTCTGGAAGTACCACAGAAGAAGTACTTGCTGACTCGTCGTCGTTCCGTTGGCGCTGATAAAAACCACTTCCACTTCCACTGGGCCACGTCCCATTGTCTTTCCCACTTTCTCCGTCTCCTCAGCAGCAGCACATTGACCGTGCCTTTCACCCCCGCTCACCCCCGCTCACCCCCGCTCACCCCCCGCTCACCCCCGCTCGCCCCGTTCACCGGCTTCACCCCGGCTTCACCCCGGCTTCACCACGCCCCCGCGCGCCTGTTTCCTGGCCCTAAATTCCTCGGATCGGGGGCCGGGGCCGGTTTAATGGGGGAGCAGCCTCATAAGGCCGGCCCGT
Source organism: Chaenogobius annularis (assembly GCA_015082035.1). Lineage (NCBI taxonomy): Eukaryota > Metazoa > Chordata > Actinopteri > Gobiiformes > Gobiidae > Chaenogobius > Chaenogobius annularis. The sequence goes on along the minus strand of BJKM01001017.1, from coordinate 78,653 downwards.
AAAGTCCGCCCGGGCCCTGGGAAGGAGGCCCGAGTCCAGGGTGCGGACGCGCTTTACGAGGGTCCAGTCACCTCAGCGCCGCCTGTTCTCATCTCCCAAACAAGAGGAGCAGAGTGCGGAGGCCCGGAGGGGTCACGTGCGGAGGCCCGGAGGGGTCACGTGCGGAGGCCCGGAGGGGGCACGTGCGGAGGCCCGGAGGGGTCACGTGCGGAGGCCCCGGAGGGGGCACGTGCGGAGGCCCGGAGGGGTCACGTCACGTGCGGAGGGGTCCCGGAGGCCCGGGGGTCACGTGCGGAGGCCCGGAGGGGGCACGTGCGGAGGCCCGGAGGGGTCACAGGACAGAGGGACGTCACAGCTCCGGCCGAGTGTGAGACCGAGGGAAAATACTGTGCCGTGGTGAAAAGTAAAAGTACCTTTTGCAGTGATCTGTACTTTCAACTGCAGTTTAGACAGTCCAAAGACAGTGGAAAGTAAATAGTTCTGTTTAGTTTGAAGGGTTGTTTATTCATTTGTTGAGGACTTCTGCCCTCACATTTCAGGCTAAAAACAAACAAACTTTTGATCTAAATTCTGGAAACGCTGAGATTGACTAAAGGACAATTCTTTTACTCTTTAATAGTTTAATTACACACGCCAAGGTATTTGTGGGACTCTTTTGTGCTATTTTGTTCCTGAGTCGGGGCTTAGCGTTAGCAAACGTTTATCTCATTCTTTATTTCCTGTGTAACTCTGTGTGCCACTACTACGTACTCACACAATTACTTATACCCAGCAGTTATAATAATACCAAATACTACTAGAAGTACACATTTCTGCTGCTACTACGGCTGCAGATGCTGCTTTTTACTACTGCGGTCAGTTTATGAGGATGCAGTCACCTCCACAGCAGCTATTCACGTCCACATCCCCCAAAGCAGTAAAAGTACGGCGTCCTGGAGAGGTCAAAAACACAACAAAGTCACAGCCATTTGTGAGCCACGCCAAAGATCTGGACTGCAGTAAAACCTCTTTCTGCTACAAGATACTGTGTGCGTTTCATTTGATTCTTCAAGGTACTTTTAGTCACGTTTGTCACTTTCAGTCAACTTTTTGTCACTTCTAGTCACTTTTTTGTCACGTTTAGTCACGATTGTCACTTTCAGTCACATTTAGTCACCTTTTCGTTACTTATACCTTTCTGTCACTTATTCATGTTTTTGTCACTATTAGTCACCTTTTTCTCACTTTTAATTAAGTTTTTGCCACTTATAGTCACCTTTTTGTCACTTATCGTCACCTTTTGGCACACTTATTCATGTTTTTGCCACTTATAGTCACCTTTTTGTCACTTTTAGTCACGATTGTCACTTTCAGTCACATTTAACAGTCACGTTTTTGTCCATTTTAGTCACTTTTTCGTTACTTATACCTTTCTGTCACTTAAAGTCACAATTATTCATGTTTTTGCCACTTATAGTCACCTTTTTGTCACCTAAAAGCGTGAACAATAACATGGAACATCTTGTTGAGGACGTTTAAACTTGCAGCCTTTGCGATTGGCTAATCGCGTCCATTGAAGTAGCGTTTTAGACTCGGTTGGGGTCGCGCCTTACGCCCTTCGAAGCCTCACTTTCAGGACCAGACACTGCGACGTTCTCCGCATTACCACCACTACTGCATCTTGTACTTCTACTGCAAACCACGAGCCCCCCAAAAATCGGAGCGAACCCCCTTCGCGTGGCCCCTTTCGACGGACGGACCAAAAAATGTGGGACTGACCCCGGTTTTCCTGGCGGACCTCGGCCTGAACCCCGGGTCTGTCATTAACAAGAGTGCTAAGGTTTCAGCCGATACGCACACACAAAGGAGCGCGCAGTAAAATCTGAGAGAATGTGGTAAAATATACAGCGCGGGGCCGTAAAGCGGGACCAAAAGGAGCGGGGGTGACGAGGAGGGCGAGCGCTTCTCACTTTGAGCTGACCTTGACTGACAGCAGACTGGGAAAAGGGGGGCGGTGGTGGAGATGTCCCACTTCAGTCACAGAATTAAAGTGACGTATGACGGGCTGGTACCATGTTCTAATTTGGACTTTATTTGGTGTATTTGTACCTGTTGTACGTGTAAATACGTGATAGTTTTACACCGATCGAGCAGGTATTTGTGGAGGAAAGGTTGAGAAATCTATGGAAAATGACAGGAAGTGACATCACACAGGGACATTTCTCATTCCAGTCAAAGCATATAGTGTGATGTCATCAATTACAAACAGGAAGTGACATTATAAAGCTAAACAAATGTGCTATTCTGGGATAACAATTTAATATTTTTTGGCTAAATTAAATCGTTTTTTTAAAATAAAAGTATCTCAGTTCAATGAGTCGTCCGACCTGTAGGGGGCGCTGATCATTTCTAACAGTGACTCTCAAATGGGTTTCAGCGTCCGATTTTATGCAACATTTTAAGGACTTTTTCTCCATTCAATAATTCTTTTTTTCTCATATTCAAGAATGTGACGATTAAAAAAGTATGCTAAATAAAGTCGCACATTATTATTACATCATTATTATGAATTTATTACATTTAGATTTATTTATTTTAAAGGGGACAGTGCCTATTATTGCACTTTCTGAACTTAAAAACAGCACAGGAGACCTCAGAGCTCTACATTTGACATCACAGAACTGGGAAATGTTAAACTGAGTGTTTTCTGAGGCTCAGAGGAAGAGGACCCACGAACGAGACGAAAACAACCGTAGAGTTTGTTTTAGACGAGGGAATAATGTTAGAACGTGGTCAAAAGTGTTCAAATGTGTCCTTTGGGTGGACGAGGGAAAACCAGAACCAAGAATTCAACCCAAACACAAGAAGAACGTGCAAAGTCCGCACAGACTCGAACCTGAAACCTTCTCGTCGCGAGCGGACCATGTTAAACAACACCCCGACCCAGTTTCTACTCCTTCAGACAGTAAATTCAAATGACAGACTTGTGGAATTGCCTTTAAGTCTCCATTATCTCCACCAGAGACACGGGAGTTATGAAGAGCGTTTGGGTCTCGCCCGCGCAACGCTCATTTGTCCCGCGATGACACCCAAGGTTGTTTTAAGGTCCCGCTGCGGCCCCCCGAGATATTAATGTGGATTTGAACTTGTCTTTAGGAAATATGAGTGTTTGGGGCCCGGAAAGGCTGCAGGTGGAGCTAAAGAGGAGCCGGTAAGGAGGAGCCGGTAAGGAGGAGCCGGTAAGGAAGAGCCGGTAAGGAGGAGCCGCTAAAGCTAAGGAGGAGCCGCTAAGGAGGAGCCGTAAAGAGGAGCCGGTAAAGAAGGAGCCGGTAAAGAGGAGCGGTAAAGAGGAGCCGCTAAGGAGGAGCCGGTAAAGGAGGAGCCGCTAAAGAGGAGCCGCTAAGGAGGAGCGGTAAAGAGGAGCCGCTAAAGAGGAGCCGCTAAGGAGGAGCCGGTAAGGAGGAGCTGGTAAGGAGGAGCCGGTAAAGAGGAGCCGCTAAGGAGGAGCCGGTAAAGGGAGCCGCTGAGGAGGAGCGGTAAAGAGGAGCCGCTAAGGAGGAGCCGGTAAAGAGGAGCCGCTGAGGAGGAGCCGGTAAGGGCTCTGTTCTTCGTCAGAACACCAGAAGGTTTAAAGCCGATGTCACATTAGAATAAAACATGTCCGAGGCGAGGTTTGGAGTTTGTTTTTAAAAAGAAGACAAACCAAAGTGATCCTTTTGCACGCTCGCCTAAAGATGTCAACAACAAACAACAACAACAACAACGTCTTTTGAACAAGTATCGATGCTGGAAGAAAGTGCAGAAACAAGAGAAAGTTGGACGTTTCCTGAAAAGTTTTAGAACGTTCTTGATCTTTGACAGAACTAGAACACATGATACCAAAGAATTATTCAAATAACATGATTTCTATTGTCTTATAAATAGCCTTTACTTTCACTCCTCTACCTGCTCTTCTCTCACTCTCCTCCTCCCCCTCCTCTCCTCTCCTCTCTCCCTGTCACTCACTACTTGCTCTTCTCTCTCTTCTCCTCCCTCTCCATCCCCCTCTTCTCTTCCCTCCCCCCCTCCCTTTCTCCCTCCCTCCCCTCTTCCTCCCCCCTCTCTTCTCTTCTCTTCCCTCCTCCCCTCTCTTCTCTCTCCTTTCTCTCCTCTCTCCATCTCCCCCCCTCTTCTCTTCCTCCCCCCCTCCCTCTCCGCCTCCTTTCTCCTCCTCCTCCCCTCCCTTTCTCCCTCCCTCCTCCCTTTCTCCCTCCCCTCTTCCTGTCCCTCACTTCTCGCTCTTGGCGCCTCTCTGTCCGCACTCGTTTCCATTTTTACCTTGTCTCTGTTGCTATGTAAACACCGGCCTGGCCACGCCCCTGTCACACACCTGTGCTCTCCAAACGCACTCGCCCGGACACAGGAAGCCCTTATATGGACAACACACTGTTTGTACTGTATTTACGCGCGACCGAACCCAAAATGATGAAGACGTTTCTCGTTGTTGTAACAAACTACTCTTTTACATTCTATGAACGCAGTACATCGTGGGAAGATTGAATATAGCATCTTTAATTAACTTATTTTTTTAAGAAATTGGATAAAATGCTAAAGTTATATTATAATTACTATTTATTTATTTATTTATTTATATTTATTTATTAAAGTAAAATACTTTATCTAAATAAATGTAAAATAAAAAACGTATTAAAAAAATAATAACTGCATATAAATTGGACATAAAAATCTGAAAACGTCACATTTTAGATACAAAAAATGGATATGAGTGCGCAAACTGACCACAAAAATAGAAAAAAAAAATATATATATATATAGTAGAAGTGAACCAAAGGGGTCGTTGTATGACCCCTGCAGTAAAATAGAGTCGTGTATAAACGCGGTGACGGCTTTGGGAGCTCCTTCAGCGGTGTTTCTGACGCTCATGTTTTATGTTAGCGCCGCCTTCAGGCCAAAGCCGACTGGAATGAAAAGTGTGATGTTTGTGATTGTGCTCCGGGCTCTGGTCCCATGTGTCACAGCCACTCAGCCCTGCAGCCAATCACAGCCCTCCAAATCCACCACGCTAACAAGTCAAATAAGAATGTTTCGTACGTTCGATTTATCGCTCAAACAAACCTTTTGACATAAAAAAGTGTGAAAAAATGTACTTAAAATATATATACTGTATATTTTAACAGATTATAGTGTAATACAAGACAAATATGCAAACGAGGATTTTCCAACATCAACAATTATTATGAGTTAAAGAGTCCAAAAAATCGACAGGGTTTAAAGTCAAATTGTAGTTTAAAGTCCATGTGACAGGTTCACGTGTTTGTGTAACCATGACGATGTTGGGTGAGTTTGTAAGTGTGGTGAATAATGATCACAGTTTTACATCAGTCGAGTTGCAGTTTGTGAAGAAAATTTGACAATAAAAGTGGAAAGTTACAGGAAGTAGAACTGAATCGCTCTGTGATGTCATCAAAAAGCGACATTCTATCAAAAATTCAGTCCTGGTTCAGTCCTGGTTCAGACCCGGTTCAGCCCGGTTTAGTCCTGGTTTAGTCCTGGTTTAGTCCTGGTTTAGTCCTGGTTAGTCCTGGTTTAGTCCTAGTTTTGTCCTGGTTAGTCCGGTTTTAATCCTGTTTTAGTCCTGTTTTAGTCCCGGTTTAGTCCCGGCTAGTCCAGGTTAGTCCTGGTTTAGTCCTAGTTTAGTTTAGTCCTAGTTTAGTCCTGGTTAGTCCCGGTTTATTCCTGGTTAGTCCTGGTTTAGTCCCGGTTTAGTCCCGGTTAGTCCTGGTTTAGTCCCGGTTTAGTCCCGGTTTAGTCCTAGTTTAGTCCTAGTTTAGTCCTGGTTTAGTCCTAGTTTAGTCCTAGTTTAGTCCTGGTTAGTCCTGGTTTAGTCCTAGTTTAGTCCTGGTTAGTCCTGGTTTAGTCCCGGTTAGTCCCGGTTTAGTCCCAGGTTAGTCCCGGTTTAGTCCCGGTTTAGTCCTAGTTTAGTCCTGGTTTAGTCCTGGTTAGTCCTGGTTTAGTCCTGGTTTAGTCCTGGTTAGTCCTGGTTTAGTCCTGGTTAGTCCCGGTTAAACTCACTGTTCCATGACATAAAAAAACTCATCCAATTAAAACATTTCTCTTGTTGATTTCATCGATTTAATCGGCGGCGTTTACTCATAAAGACGACAGCCGCATTAAAGCCCTAGCGCGGGGCTTTCGGGGCGCCGTGAGTGGAGCGTTTGGGCCGCCGCGGTGTCGCGTTTCTGTTGACGACGCACGTGAGGACAAACACACGCTCCAAACAAACCGCACAAACGGACGTCCTTCAACGCCGAGGATTAGCATCTCGCGCTAAGCGATAACGCACGCTAAAAACACCCAGGCGTCGCTCCATTTCACCGTGGCAACGATCGCACCGGGAACACAAAGCGGTCGATCGACAGCGTTTCATTTCAATTCTGCCGACACATGTTTTTTTTACATTCTTCTGCTTCTTCTGCTTCTCGGGAAAAGGTCGGTTGCGTTCGCGCTTCGTCACGTTTTGGGGCCCTTTTTGTCGTGTTCAGATCTTCTTGGAAGCGGTCGCTGGTCGTCGGGAGCAGCGAGTGCATCGGGAACAAATGGAAGTTCAGGATGGTCACAAACAGTGGAAAAAGCGAGGTAATGGGGAGCGCGGAGGTCTCCAGTTACAACAGCCGCCGCCACAGCCGCCTCTGAAGCCGCTGCATTTTCACACAACAAAACCCTCGAGAAAGAGTTCATCTGAGCTTGAAAGAAGTCAAATGTGTCTTGTTTTTTAATAAGATCGCCAAGGAAACAAGCGTAGAATGTCGTGTTTGACTTCAAATAAGAAAAATAAGCGTGAAAAAAAAAACAATTAAGAAATTCGTTTTTGTTTCCACGGAAAACGATTTTTATTTCTCGTTTTAAGGTGGAATAAGTTCCTTTTTCTTTATTTTATTTTTTTCACGATTTAAATGTCTATAATAATAATAATAATAATAATAATGATAACAATAATAATAATAAATAACAATTAATAATAATACAAACATCACAATAAAAATAATTAAAAATAAAAGGAATAAGACTCATTTCTCAGTCTTTCGATCCAGATAAATTAACGTAATTCAAGCTCATTTAAGATTGTTTTTGCAGTGAAATACAATATGACGAATGCAATGGAACATAAACCTGGTCCAAACCTGGTCCAAACCTGGTCAAACCTGGTCTAAACCTGGTCTAAACCTGGTCTAAACCTGGTCCAAACCTGGTCCAAACCTGGTCTAAACCTGGTCCAAACCTGGTCCAAACCTGGTCAAACCTGGTCTAAACCTGGTCGAGAAACCTGGTTCTAAACCTGGTCACCTGGTCCAACCTGGTCCAACCTGGTCAAACCTGGTCTAAACCTGGTCTAAACCTGGTCCAAACCTGGTCCAAACCTGGTCCAAACCTGGTCCAAACCTGGTCCAAACCTGGTCTAAACCTGGTCTAAACCTGGTCCAAACCTGGTCTAAACCTGGTCTAAACCTGGTCAAACCTGGTCCAAACCTGGTCCAAACCTGGTCAAACCTGGTCTAGAACCTGGTCCAAACCTGGTCCAAACCTGGTCCAAACTGGTCCAAACCTGGTCCAACCTGGTCCAACCTGGTCCAAACCTGGTCTAACCTGGTCAAAACCTGCGTCTAAACCTGGTCCAAACATGGTCCAAACTGGTCTACACGTGTCCAAACTGGTCCTAAACCTGGTCCAAACCTGTCCAAACCTGGTCAAACCTGGTCTAACCTGGTCTAAACCTGGTCTAAACTGGTCAAACCTGGTCTAAACCTGGTCTATAACCTGGTCAAACTGGTCTGGTCAAAACTGTCAAACCGGTCTCAAACCTGGTCTAAACCTGGTCTAAACCTGGTTAAACCTGGCCAAACCTGTCCAAACCTGTCCAAACCTGGTTCTAAACCTGGTCTAAACCTGGTCCAAACCTGGTCCAAACCTGGTCTAAACCTGGTCCAAACCTGGTCTAAACCTGGTCTAAACCTGGTCTAAACCTGGTCTAGAACTGGTTAAACCTGGTCCAAACCTGGTCCAAACCTGTCAACCTGTCTAAACCTGGTCTAAACCAGGACTAAACCAGGACTAAACCAGGTCTAAACCTGGTCTAAACCAGGACTAAACCTGGTCTAAAACTGGTGTAAACCTGGTCCAAACCTGGTGTAAACCTGGTCCAAACCTGGTCCAAACCAGGACTAAACCTGGTCTAAAACTGGTGTAAACCTGGACGAAACCTGGTGTACGAACCATGGTGTACTGTCTAAACCTGGTCTAAACCTGGTCTAAACCTGGTCCAAACCTGGTCCAAACCTGGTCTAAACCAGGACTAAACCAGGACTAAACCTGGTCGAAACCTGGACGAAACCAGGACTAAACCTGGTCTAAACCTGGTCTAAACCAGGACTAAACCTGGTCTAAACCAGGACTAAACCTGGTCTAAAACTGGTCTAAACCAGGACTAAACTTTCTGGTCTAAAACTGGACAAAACCTGGTCTAAACCTGGTCTAAAACCTGGTCTAAACCTGGTCTAAACCTGGTCTAAAACTGTTAATAACTGTCTAAAAACTGGTCTAAAACTGGTCTAAACCTGTACTAAAGCAGGGTCTAAACCTGGTCTAAACCTGATCTAAAGCAGGGTCTAAACCTGGTCCAAACCCGGTCCAAACCCAGTCCAAAGCCGACCTAAAGCCGACCTAAAGCCGGTCAAAAGCCGGTCAGAAGCCGGTCTGAAGCCGGTCAGAAAGCCGGTCTGAAGCCGGTCTAAAGCCGGTCTAAAGCCGGTCTAAAGCCGGTCTAAAGCCGGTCAAAAGCCGGTCAAAAGCCGGTCAAAAGCCGGTCAAAAGCCGGTAAAAAAGCCGGTCTAAAGCAGGTCTAAAAGCAGGGTCTAAAGCAGGTCTAAAGCAGGTCTAAAGCAGGTCTAAAGCAGGTCTAAAGCAGGTCTAAAGCCGGTCAAAAGCCGGTCAAAAGCCGGTCAAAACTCGGTCTAAAGCAGGTCTAAAGCAGGTCTAAACCCGGTCTAAAGCCGGACTAAACAGACTGAGAGCCACATCCCTCTTGTGCCGTGGTTCAAGCGCCGTCAGAATGAAACGCAGTATTGTGTGGACGATGACAAATGGACGGGTCAAACCGGCCAAACCTCCCAAAACCACAAAAACACCACGCCAAAGTCCTGGTCCTGGTCCTGGTCCTGGTCCTGGTCCTGGTCCGGCCTCCAACTCAACCGCAAACTCAATATTTACTGTGACAAAAATAGACTTTGGTTTGTTCACAGCTCTATGTTTACATGGGAATAACAACAGAACATCTAAACGTGAGAACAGACCGTGAGAACAATAGAACACTAACGTGAGAACATAGAGCTGTGAGAACAATAGAAAATCTAAAAGTGAGCTGTGAGAAAATAGACTTTGGTTTGAACAATTCACGTGAGAACTAGAGCTGTGAGAACAATAGAACATCTTTAGAACATGGGAATAACAACAGAACATAGAGCTGTAGAACAATAGAACATCTTGAGAACATAGAGCTGTGAGAACAATAGAACATCTTAACGTGAGAACATAGAGCTGTGAGAACAATAGAACATCTAAAACGTAGAGAACATAGACTGTAGAACAATAGAACATCTAAGCCTGAGGATAGAGCATGAGAAACAAACTTAAAACGGAGAGGTCTAACATACCAACAATAGAAGCTTGAAACAATAGAACATCTAAACGTGAGACAATGAAGCTGTGAAACAATAAACATCTAACGTGAGAACATAGAGCTGTGAGAACAATAGAACATCTAACGTGAGAAACATAGAGCTTTGAGAACAATAGAACATTCTTAAAGTGAGAACATAAGCTGTGAGAACATAGAACATCTTAACGTCAGACTAGAGAGAACATAGAGCTACGTGAGAACAATAGAACATCGTAATAACGTGAGAATCATAGAGCTGTGAGAACCAATAAAATCTTAACGTGAAACATAGAGATTGTGAGAACAATTAGAACATCTAACGTGAGAACATAAGCTGTGAAACAAAGAACATCTAAACGTGCAGAACATAGAGCTCTTAGAACAATAAACATCTTAAGAGACAATACGTGAGAACAATAGAACATCTTAACGTGAGAACATAGAGCTGTGAGAACAATAGAACATCTAAACGTGAGAACATAGAAGCGTGAGAACAATAGAACATCTTAAACGTCTGAGAACATAAGCTGTGAGAACAATAAGAACATCTAAACGTGAGAACATAGACCAAGCTGTGAGAACAATAGAACAATCTTAATGAGAACATAGAAGCTGCTGAGAACAATAGAACGTCTAAACATGACACATAGACGCTGTGAGAATAATAGAACATCTAAACGTGAGAACATAGAGCTGTGAGAACAATAGAACATCTAAACGTGAGAACATAGTGTTGTGGGGAACAATAGAAATTCTAAACGTGAGGGTATAGAGCTGCCGGTAACAATAGAAATTCTAAAAGTGAGGATATAGAGCTGTAGGAACACATAGAACACTAAACGTGAGAAACATAGAGCTGTGAGAACAATAGAGAAACAGCTAAACGTGAGAACATAGAGCTGTGAGAACAATAGAACATCTAAACATGAGAAACATAGAGCTGCGAGAACAATAGAAACATTTAAACGTTAGAACAATAGAGCTGCGGGAACAATAGAACATCTAAACATGAGAACATAGAGCTGTGGGAACAACAGAACATCTAAACGTGAGAACATGAAGCTGTGGGAACAATAGAACATCTAAAACGTGAGGGTATAGAGCTGTTGGGAACAATAGAACATCTAAACGTGAGAACATAGAGCTGCGAGAAAATAGAACATCTTAACGTAGAAAACATAGAGCTCGCGAGAACAATAGAAATCTAAACGTTAGAACATAGAGCTGCGGAACAATAGAAATCTAAACATGAGAACATAGAGATGTGGAACAACAGAACATCTAAACGTGAGAACATAGAGCTGTGGGAACAATAGAACATCTAAACGTGAAGTGTATAGAGCTGTGGGAACAATGAACATCTAAACGTGAGAACATAGAGCTGTGAGAACAATAGAACGTCTAAACGTGAGGGTATAGAGCTGTGAGAACAATTAGAACATCTAAACGTGAGAACATAGAGCTGTAAAAACATAGAACATCTAAAACGTGAGGAGTATAGAGCTGTGAGAACAATAAACAATCTAAACGTAAAAAAAAGCTGTTGAGAACAATAGAACATCTAAACGTGAGGGTATAGAGCTGTGCTGCATTGTCCTTCCGAGTCTCTCATTCCCATTTTGTGCTGTCCTGTCAAAGGCCAAACAATCCTTAAAAAAGGGTCTGCGTGAATCACGATGATGGATCTTCTGGATCATCTCGATCTCGGGCGCTTGTGTCATTTGGTGCAGCTGAGCCTTTTTGATCTTCTGAGGAAAAACAGGATGTGCTGGTGGTTACGGGGGCAGGAAGGCACCGAGCCGGTGGGGGGCCGAGGGGGGGGTTAGCCTGGTGGTGAGGGGGTCCGAGGGGGGAGGTCTGAGGGGGGTCCGAGGGGGGGTCTGGTATTGAACTTACTAGAGCTGATGAAAAGCACCAGTCCCGGGCCCCGCTTGCTCCGCCCCTGCTGCTGTCATGGTAATTAGCACATATTAGCACTTTAGCTTCGGTGTTCTGAGGCTTTAACCATGACGCAAGCGTTTTGGGAGGAGCTTCAGGCGTTTGAAGGGGGCAGATTTTTACGAACGGGAATTTGATCTGAACTCTAATATTAAATGTTGACCCTAAATAAATATATTTATTTTGCTTAGTACGTAGTAAAATTATATATATATATATATATATATATATATAATACATACATACATATACATACATACACATACACGTAGGACAACATGTTTACATTTTTGTGTGTGTTTAAGTAATGTAAAACTACATAACACTTGTATTTATCTATTGCATTATATTATACTTTTTTAAAAGTCTCCAGTTCTTTTCTCTCCGGAGTAAACGAGCTCCAGTTCTTTTCTCTCCGGAGTAAACGACCTCCAGTTCTTTCTCTCTCAGAGTAAACGAGCTCCAGTTCTTTTTCTCAGAGTAAACGAGCTCCAGTCTTTTCTCCGGAGTAAACGAGCTCCAGTTCTTTTCCCTCCGGAGTAAACGACCTCCAGTTCTTTTCCCTCCGGAGTAAACGAGCTCCAGTTTCTTTTCTCTCCAGAGTAAACGAGCTCCAGTCTATTCTCTCCGAGCAGTAAACGAGCTCCAGTTCTTTTCTCTCCGGAGTAAACGAGCTCCAGTTCTTTTCTCTCCGGAGTAAACGAGCTCCAGTTCTTTTCTCTCCGGAGTAAACGAACGAGCTCCAGTTCTTTTCTCTCCGGAGTAAACGAGCTCCAGTTCTTTTCTCTCCAGAGTAAACGATCTCCAGTTCTTTTCTCTCCAGACGTAAACGAGCTCCAGTTCTTTTCTCTCCGAGAAAACGAGCTCCAGTTCTTTTTCTCTCCCGAGTAAACGAGCTCCAGTTCTTTTCTCTCCGGAGTAAACGAGCTCCAGTTCTTTTCTCCAGAGTAAACGAGCTCCAGTTCTTTTCTCCAGAGTAAACGAGCTCCAGTTCTTTTCTCCGGAGTAAACGAGCTCCAGTTCTTTTCTCCAGAGTAAACGAGCTCCAGTTCTTTTTCTCCGGAGTAAACGAGCCTCAGTTCTTTTCTCCGAGTAAACGAGCTCCAGTTCTTTTCTCTCCGGAGTAAACGAGCTCCAGTTCTTTTCTCCGGAGTAAACGACTCCATCTTTCTCCGGATAAACGAGCTCCAGTTCTTTTCTCCTGAGAGTAAACGCAGCTCCAGTTTCTTTTTCTCCCGAGTAAACGAGCTCCAGTTCTTTTCTCCAGAGTAAACGAGCTCCATTCTTTTCTCCGAGTAACGAGCTCCAGTTCTTTTCTCCAGAGTAAACGAGCTCCAGTTCTTTTCTCTCCAGAGTAAACAGCTCCAGTTCTTTTCTCCGGAGTAAACGAGCTCCAGTTCTCTCCAGTTCTTTTCTCTCCAGAGTAAACGACGCTCCAGTTCTTTTCTCCGGACGTAAACGAGCTCCAGTTCTTTTCTCTCCAGAGTAAACGAGCTCCAGTTCTTTTCTCCAGCTCCAGTTCTTTTCTAAACGAGCTCCAGTCTTTTCTCTTCTAACGAGCTTTCTTTTCTCCAGAGTAAACGAGCTCCAGTTCTTTTCTCCAGAGTAAACGAGCTCCAGTTCTTTTCTCCAGAGTAAACGAGCTCCAGTTCTTTTCTCCAGTTCTTTTCTCCAGAGTAAACGACCTCCAGTCCAGCGTCTCGCCTTTGTGCACAGAGTGATTGTCCTCCCAGTGGTGATCCGACGGACCATTGTTCACGCCGCTTTGAAACACCTTTTCAAAGTCAAATGTCCTGCCGAAATCCTCCTCATCCTCGACGCCAACGCCGGCTTTGCCCCGTGGCGCAGAAGCCCAGGCTAATCCCCTTTCACATATACGCCCTCTCATGAGCTCATCGTTAGGGGTGTAATTGAATTGTTAAACGCGATCACTTACGAGAGAAAAGACCAGTTTTCGGGCGAATCGCATCGCAAAGACACCGATTATGCATTTGAAATGGACCATTATTTTAGCAGGAAACTAACTCGATGGTTATTTTGTCAATTAGTCTGATTATTTCTATCGTATGTTGATACTTTTTGAATATCTTTTTAATCAAATAAAGGTTGACATATGCTGACTGGTGTATTATTCAGGTTTATTCTTATTATTATTGATGTTTATTCTTCTTATTATTGATGTTTATTCTTCTTATTATTGATGTTTATTCTTATTCTTATTGATGTTTACTCTACTCTATTTATTCATGAATCGATGGAGCTAATCCAGGTACGATTAGCTTCCGCGCGGTGAAACTGCCAAAGAAAGGAAGCCGAGAAGTGACGCAGCAGCAGCAGACGGGACATAAAACCCAAACGACCCCGCAGGAAGTCAGGCGCTGCTGGACAGACGCGTCAAAGAGTCAGAGTCTGCCGCGGACGGCCCCCCGACAACGGCCCGACAACAGCCCGACAACGGCCCGACAACGGCCCGACAACGGCCCGACAACGGCCCGTGTTTGCTGCGGTTTCCTGGACAAATGTTTGGGAATCACCGTTGACGATGCGCTTTCGGAAATAACGCGATTCAACAGTCTTTTTCGCGGGACAAAAAGGTAATCTTGGCGGTATTTGAGAGAGAAAGTAGGTGAACAATCATGCACGTACAGACCCTTTAACTTTCACCTGAACAGAGACCAAATGAAGGGTAATATATTTGAATGAGATGATGTCATAACACTTGCAATGCGTGACCTTTCTGAAGAAGCACATGACTTTCTTTACCTCTTCAAGACAATAAAAGCACATTGCGTTCACATGAATCTGGATAAAAACGAAGTCGTGACGTGCGTTTTGTCGTCTCGTCTCAAGTATGTAATAAATCTGTAGATAAAATAAATAAAAAAACAATAGTGAGCTCAACATTTCTGTAAGTATTTTTTACTGCGACTAAAAGCACCAGGATTTGTCAAATTCTGTGACATTCTGAGGTTAATCTCAGTTTCTCCTGTAAAATCACATCATGTTCCACTCAAACTTTCTGCATTTAGAACGTTTTCACGGACAGACCGTTAAAGCGCCTATAGAAAACACAATCTCAAACTTTTCCGCTCTCGGCATGTCTGGAATATCCCGCAGCCTGGCATTAAAGATATCAGTTACAGGCGTTTCATCATCTCCATGGAGACAAGCAGGCGGGAAAGTAACACAGTGCACTTTTAGAGTCAATTGTTTTTGGGTAGATAACTTCAATATCATGTACTATTTTTAAATTATTATTATTATTTATTTAATTTTCTTTTTTGTCTTATTAATAATATAAAAAATATATATTTAATTTAATTGTATTTAATTGTATTTTATTTTATTTACTGAATTTATGGCAACCAAATAAAGTGAGAGTTTCTGCACGACTTCTTTAACTTTCAAAAGTTTTTTTTCAAAGGAAATTAGCGCGTGATTTTGTACAAATGCTAATTCAAGATCATTCAAACACGGCTCATGAAAGGTCAGCATTCGTCCTGTTTACGTCATTCTTTTTGTTCAAACTCTCATTTTGTTGTTGTTTGAGAGTCGATTCCGGTCCCAGACACTTCTGAAACCCAATCGAACATGTTCCCGGCGCCGAATGTCTCTCTTTTTCAAATCAAATGTGCTGTAAATGTTTCGGCAGCGTAAAACGTCCGCCGATGGTCTGTTACCGTCGCTGTTGGCAGGTCGACGCCCCTCCTCCGTCTGAGGCCTGGGGGTCATCCTGCTCATCCTTTCATCTCACGGAGGAATAAAAAAGAAATTTTAAAAAAGACTCTTGTCCTCCAGCGCCGGGCAACATGCGGACAAAAAAAATCACACAAAACTAGCAACGCGGCTTCGTATTGTGGTCTCATTCTGGCTACTTATTGTTTTTGTGTTGATAAAAAAAGACTTAAATCACGGTCAAGTTCAAAACAGCTACAAATGATGTCCTCGTGTCTGAATTTGGCACAATTTTACTCCTAAACTTGGCATTTGCTTGGCAACAGTGAGTGACAGAGCAGCTCTTCTACATTGAAATGAATGGATCGCTCCGCCACAAGAGGTCTGGTCAGTCGGCATGTCCTCAAAAAAAAAAAAAAAAAAAAACCCATAGCTATTTGTCTTCAACACTGACGTTCTGTTGGACTTTATCTCCGAAGTAAACCGGCAACAATGGAAACACATGATGGATACTTGCGGAATGCGGCAAACAAGAGCAAAATAAATAATGAAAAAAGAAGGAAATGGATACAGGGACAGAACAGACCGCCCGTGATAAATATGGGCCGGTGGACATTCGTCACGGGGGCCGGCATGTGGCACGGCTCGGCGGGGCGAGTCGGGACAGGCCACGCTGCGCGTTTGTCACCCGCAGCCTCACATCCGTCATCATTAGCCACCGTGCGCACCGCCCGCTCCCCCGCCGTCCCGCGCTCCCCCGCCGCTCCCTCCGCCGCTCCCCCACCGCCGCTCCCCCGCGCTCCCCGCCGCCGTCCCTAACCGTCCCGCGCTCTGCCGCCGCTCCCCCGCCCAGGTATCCGAGTAATTAGGCGAGATAAATGAGGAGCGGGACGCGGCGACGGCGGCCTTGTTAAGCGGCACGCGGGCGCGAGGGACGAGATGGAGTGACACGTCGAACCGGAATGATGTCATGGTGCTGCACTCTAAAAAGATCCACGCAAGATAAAATGGTCCAAAAGAGACATGGAACTTTTCAAGAAACGGCACTTCATGGAGTAACTTTCTGACTGTACTTTTGCTCCTACTTGAGTCATGTTTTTATCGACGTAAGAGTCTCCTACTCGAGTAAATGTTTCAGTTACTTTTTCCACAGTGAGTAAGTCTAACACGTGACAAAAGCTTCATGTCGACAATATGAAATGAGCTGAACGTTTGTTAAATAAATACCGTTTTAGTCTTAATCAAGTCATTTCTACTTCTACTTGAGTACTGTTATTTCGAAGTAACTTTACTCTTACTTGAGCACAATATTTGGATACTTTACCACGTCTGGCTAACATAACTAGCGCGTCATTTTACTTTTAGTTCATTGTAAACAGCCACATTGATCTAAAACGGCTAAACAATAGAAACAGGTCCAGTGACTTCTGTTCAAAACGGCCCCGCCTCTTCATCGCGATAAGCCCCGCCTCTTGATATTGACATTTCGCCCGTAACAAGCAGCAGATTTACTGATGTGGTTTTCGTGACGCGTTTGAACTCGACAAACACGGACTCGGACTTTTCAATTTGGCAAAACGATCGCCGCCAAGCGCAGTGGGCGGGGCTAGGGGGGTGGGTGAAAACAGGGATTTTCTGAGCCTCGGTTGCAGGACAAAAACACAGGATTAACTCAAACCTGCAGGAACCAGACAAATGATGAGGAAACACAAGGTCAAACGCCTTTGTAAAACGTGAGATAAAAGAGCCTTTTTTGGGGGGAAATTCCATGGTGAAAAGAGGAAAAGGAAAATAACCAGCGCCGGAAGTGACTTTTCTGTTTTATGTCCCCTTTAAACGCACAAGTTTGGCCTCGCTTTTAGAGTTTTAGAAATATTACCATCAAATACTTTAGTACCTTTTGTCCTTTTTCATTTCGGCACTTTTCGGAAACGTTTATCGAATGTGCTCGGTTACATTTACTCAGATTTACTTTAAAAAATAATAATAATTGTACTTTTTTGTTTTCGACTTCAGTGATATTTCTTACTAGGAAAGGCTTTAGTTTCAAAGCTGAATGCAAAGTAAATAAAACGTCTTAAACCTTCAGATATGATTTGTTTTGTACTTTTTTTTATCACTACTTGCTTGATGATATTTTAAAGTAAAATTACATGCCAGTTTTATATATATATATTTTTTACTTTTTTCAAATTAGCCTGATAAAAATGTGTAAACAAGTAACAAAAAACAGTCAGAAACACAATTCAAAAAGTCTCAAATAAAATAATGAAATGCCACCTGCTCATTCAATAAATATACTCAAATAAAAAAACTTTAAATAAATAATATTCTGAACTCGGTGGTTGAAATCGCGGGCCGTTTTGACAGCGTTGTTTGACGCTAAAGGCGTTTGAGAGAAACCTGATTGTGATGTGGAGCGTTTTCTTCTTTTTTTTCATCTTTTTTTTTTTTTTTTTATTAAAAAATAAATTTTTTTAAAAGTTTTAACAAAAATTTTAGCAAATTTGTCAATCTTCTCTCTTCTTTTTTTTCTCTTTAAAAACAAAGAAACAAAAAACAGGGCAGGACCAGAGAGGGTAAAAGAATATTAATCTTGAACATGTTTTAAGAAAAATTTTATTCAATTTGTCAATTTTCTTCATTTTTTCCTTCTTTTTCCTTCAAAACAAAAACAAACAAAAAAACACTTGAAAAACAAAAACAGCGAGGGGAAAAAAAGATTCATTTGAAAATGAGTTTTATTTATTTTTATTCATCCATTTTCAAAACTGAGTTTGAACAGGGGTTTTCCCCCATTTTTTGGAAGGTCTGCGATTCAGATTTCAACACACAATAAAAAGTATTGTCCTTACATGTTCTAAGAAAACAGTCAAAATGCTGTGATTTCTTTGGTTCTTTTGACACGTCGTTTTTTTAGAGTATGCGATTCTTGACACTTTTCACCACCGTACCTACTATTCACAACGCCATCTCAAAACCTACCGCAAACGCAAAGAAAATCCAAACCCACGACCCCAAACTTTATCTCCTGAAACGTCCACAAACCGCACTTGGAAACGTCAGGATTCAACAGTTCATTCGGTTGCGTAATGTCTCGCTCAGAAGCAGATGCCAAAAACACAGAACAACAAGTATCAAAAAGGGTATCACGTCCCGGCGCGTCGGCTTCACCCGATGTCGCGCCGCTCGGGCTGTCAATCACGCCACGTCATTTATAATCACAACAAACAAGTTCATGTGTACACAGAGCTCTCTCTCTCTCCCTCTCTCTCTGTCTTAGCACATAAACAAACAGCGAAACCAAAAAGGAATCCAGCCTTTCCTGATACGCAAAGAACCAGACACCGCAGCCACTTTGAAAACCACTTTGAAAAAACAACGACTTTAAAAAAAACAACGACTTTAAAAAAACAAAAACAGAACAACTTTAACAGAACGTGACTCACATTGGAGACTGTTGGCGCTCGGGCCGGTCCATGCAAAGTGGTCCAGGCTGGAGTAGTACGGCGCGGCCTTGGCGAGCATGCACGAGCCCTGTCCCGGGGCGTCGTAGAGGGGCCGGGGCAGACCCAGCGCCTCCATGCAGTCGAACATGGTTTCGCGCGCCCCCCCCCCTGGGCTCTTCAGGTCTAGACACAGCGGTAAGTGATCCGACCGCCCCCCTGGCCAGCACTGAGGGCCTCTTCCACTGAACCGGAGACTCACACAGCGGCAGGGGGCGGGGTTTGCGGGGGCTCAGGAATGGGGGCGCGCGGGGTTTTAAAGGGGGGAAAGCCGAGCCGATTGGATATGTGGAGAGTTTGTGCTGTTTGGCCGTGTCCCGCGCATTTTCTCCCTCTGGCCCCAGATTGGAGGCGAAAATACTCTGCTGCCCCGACGCTCTGCTGCCCCTTCAACTGTTTCATCTGTTGTGTTTCCAACTTTAATTTTATTTGTGTTTTTTTTTTTTTTATAAATAATAATAGTAATAATAATAGTAATAATAATAACAATAATAGTAATCACAATATATAATGTAATAATAATTAACAGATAATAGTGTAATAAGCAGAATAATAAGTAAAATTAATCAATTAATAAAGAAGAAAATAATAATAACGACGAGTAATTAATAATAGTAATAAACAATAATAATAACAATGAAGTAGAGAGGTATATAGAGTAATAACAATAATAATAGTAATAATAATAATTGGCTTGTCCTTATTTGAAGCCTAAAAGTTAAAAAGTGGTGTAAAGAAATTAGTATTATGAAAGTTCTTGTGATTGATATTTTAAAGCCCTGAAGGTGGTTTTCATCATGTGTTCATTTAAAAATAAGGCGTTTCATGTGTAAAAATGAACCCAAAATTACATGTATTTCAGACGTTATGAATCTGAGAAATAGGTGTTCTTGATTCATTCATTTTTCGACATTGATTTTGGTTAAATTTAGTGTTGGAGTTTTGAACACTTTTAATCTAGTTTTATCTTTAAATCCAATTAGCCAGAGCAGAAAACGTGTGACATACTGCCAGCTTTAACTATGAGAAGAGTAAACATGAAAGTTAAAGTATGTCTCGTCTTGTTCTCGTACAGTTCATACGCGACACACGACAGGAATCCTCATATTGTAATTATGTCTTTAAGTTTATATTCAATTATTGAAATTAATTCAAATTACAAATTCACCAATTTTACATCCACAAGTTCTTTACTGCTGTACTTAGCTGCTACTGCACTACGTACTACTGCTACTATACTAACTACTGCTGCTAGTAACTATACTTGCTTGGAGCTACTGTACTACTGCTACTGCTTACTACTACTACTGTACTACTACTGCTACTTCGCTACTACTGCTACTACTACTGCACGCTGCTACTACTACTGCTACTGCTGCTACTACTACTTACTACTGCTGCTACTACTGCTGCTACTACTACTACTGCTACTGCGTACTGCTACTGCTGCTACTACTACTGCTACTGCTGCTACTAACTTACTACTACTGCTGCTACTACTGCTACTACTACTGCTACTACTGCTACTACTACTACTGCTTACTGCTACTACTACTATGCTCTACTTACTGCTACTGCCTGCTTTACTGCTACTAACTACTGTTACTGCTATTACTGCTACTTACTACTACTACTGCTACTACTGCACTGCTACTACTACTTCTCACTACTACTGCTTACTGCTAACTACTGCTACTACTAGCTGCGTACTGCGTGCTACTGACTACTACTACTGCTACTACTGCTAACTACGCTGCTACCTACTACTACTGCTGCTAATACTTGCCTGCTACTACTGCTTATTGACTACTGCCTTGCTACTACTACTACTACTGCTGCTACTACTGCTACTATCTGCTACTACTAGCTACTACTACTACTGCTACTGCTACTACTACTACTGCTGTCTACTACTCTACTGCTGCTATGCACTACTACATGTTACTGCTACGTACTGCTAACTACTACTACGTACTTACTACTGCTTACTTACTGCTTACTACTACTACTGCTAACTGCTACTACTACTACTGCTAACTACTCTGCTGCGCTACTACTACTACTCTACTACTACCACCGCTACTACTACTACTACTGCTGCTGCTACTACTGCTACTACTACTGCTACTACTGCTACTACTGCTACTGCTGCTACTACTACTACTACTGCTGCTACTACTGCTACTGCTACTACTGCTACTACTACTACTGCTACTACTACTACTGCTACTGCTACTACTGCTACTACTGCTACTGCTGCTACTACTACTACTGCTACTGCTGCTACTGCTGCTACTACTACTGCTGCTGCTACTACTACTGCTGCTACTACTGCTGCTACTACTACTACTGCTGCTGCTACTACTGCTACTGCTACCGCTACTACTACTACTGCTACTACTACTACTGCTGCTACTACTACTGCTGCTACTGCTACTACTACTGCTACTACTGCTACTACTACCGCTACTACTACTGCTACTACTACTACTACCGCTACTACTACTACTACCGCTACTGCTACTACTACCGCTACTGCTGCTACTGCTACTGCTACTACTTCTACTACCGCTACTGCTACTACTGCTACTGCTACTACTACTACTACTGCTACTACTACTGCTGCTACTGCTACTACTACTACTACTACTGCTGCTGCTACTGCTACTACTACTGCTACTACTGCTACTACTGCTACTACTACTGCTACTACCGCTACTACCACTACTACCGCTACTACTACTACTACTGCTACTACTACTGCTACTGCTACTGCTACTACCGCTACTACTACTGCTACTACCACTACTACCGCTACTGCTACTACTACTGCTACTACTACTGCCACTGCTACTACTACTATGACTACTACAAATACTGGACTTTTGTGTTTAATGCGATCAGAGCTTTAATGTTTCTAAGAGATTTGATAAAATGAATAAATTCCACTGCTGTTGCATCATTCTGAAGAACACGCTGAAGAACACGCTGAAGAACACGCTGAAGAACACGCCGAAGAACACGCCGAAGAACACGCTGAAGAACACTGAAGAACAAACCGAAAAACACTCAAGAGAACACTCTGAAGAACACGCTGAAGAACACGCTGAAGAACACGCTGAAGAACACGCTGAAGAACACGCTGAAGAACACGCTGAAGAACACGCTGAAGAACACTCTGAAGAACACGCTGAAGAACACGCTGAAGAATACGCTGAAGAACACTCTGAAGAACACTCTGAAGAACACTCTGAAAAACAACTTTTCCAAACGTTCTGAACTTTTCTTTTGTTTCATTCCTTCAGTCGTTCTTCTGCAGACTTGAGTTCTCACTGTCAACACTGCACAGCCCCCCGTGCTCCCCCCACCCTCCCCTTCTCCCCCCTCACCTCATTCTCTTCTTTCCTCACTCCTTTCCACTATCCTCGCTCTCTCCTTTCTTCTGTCCTCTCCTTTTTCTTGCCCCTCCCTCGCCTCTTCTCCTTTCTCTGTCCTTACTATTCCTACTTCTCCTTACTCCCTTTCTTCTTCTCTCCCTCGCTTTCCTTCTCATCCTCTCTCTCCTGCTCTACCTCCTCCTTCTCTCCTACTCTTCTTCTTCTCCCCGCCTCTTCTCCTTCTCTCCTTTCCTCTTCTCCTTTCCTTTCCTTGACTCCTACCCCTCACCTCCTTCTCTCCTACCTCTCTCCTTTCTTCTTTCTTCTGTCCTCGGCTTTCTCCTTCTCTCCTTTCCTCTCTCCTTTCCTTTGCCCCTTTACCCTCACCTCTTCTCTCATTTCCTCTCTCCTTTCTTCTTTCTTCTGTCCTTCCCTTCTCCTTCCATCCTATTCCTCTCTCCTTTCTCTTTCCTTGCTCCTTCTCACCTCTACCTCCTCTTATTTCCTCTCTCTTTCTCTCCTTTCTTCTGTCCTCGCTTTCTCCTTCTCTCCTTTCCTCTATCCTTTCCTCTCTCCTTTCCTTTCCTTGCTCCTACCCCTCACCTCCTTCTCTCCTTACCTCTCTCTTTCTCTCCTTTCTTCTGTCCTCGCTTTCTCCTTCTCTCCTTTCCTCTCTCCTTCTCGTCTTTCCTTGCTCCTTCCCCTCACCTCCTTCTCTCATTTCCTCTCTCCTTTCCTCTCTCTCTCTTCTTCTCTTCACTCTTCTGGTGCTCATGAACTCTGGAGCAAACCCCCAGTGGGGCTCTCTCTCTCTCTCTCCCCCTCCCACCCCCCCTCTCGATCGCCCCATGCCCGCGGTCTCCGAATCCCCAAAAGAGGCAGACGTTAAAGTCTTTCTAGTTTGTTTACTACTTTCGACCGCTCGCGTACTTTTTTATTCATCTCCTTTGTATTTGTATACGTCTGTGCGTCCGCAGTGCACCGGCGCGCGCTGTAGGGGGCGCCGCGGCCTGCTCCGTCCACACATTGAGACGATTATGTGTCTGACTCAGAGCGCCTGGCCCCGGTCGCTGGAACACTCTGGGAACAACACTCTCGCTCTCTCTCGCTTCACTCACAAATTCACTTTCAACAGAATATGAAATTTTAAAGGAGACATCGTGCTTTTTGGGGTTTTTTAGGTAATTAATATTGTACTTTAAGTAGATCTTCCTTTTGCATTTTGTTTAATGTAAAAAACGCAATATTAAGCAAAAACGCCATAAAAATAGAAGCTGCTTCATTGACTTTCTGTTGAAAAGTGGGAAAAGTTCAGAGTCATTTATGCCGTTTTTGTTTTGGCCACGTGACATTTTATTCTGCACGTGTCACTCGGAGTCTGCGGGTTTTTTTTCAGTCACAGCGGCGCACAGAGAAGTGGGCGGGGACAGGGGGTAGGTGGAAACGGGTATTTTCTGAGCAAGCGATTCTCAAATGAAGGACAAAATGGGATTAACTCAAACTTTGAGTGAACGAATGATGAGGAAACAAGGTTAAAACTCATTGTTTGAGTCTAATCTATGTTTATTTCGTTTATTCAGTCAAAAGATTTTGTTTTTGGATTTATTTCAAGATTTTTCTGAGTAGTTTCAATGTTTTTTTAATCTTTTTCTGGTTTCAAAAGTTCGTCCCAGAATTACCGCTTTATGTTTTACTTTTTAAATGTCTTACTCCAAACACACAGACTCTAAAATGTTGTTTTAAAAATGACCCAATATGTGTTCTCTAGCCCTGCCCTTGTGTGTCTTCTTTTTCTTTTTCTTTGTCTTGTGTTTTGTTTCTTTCATCTTCAAAAAAATAATACTAATAAAAATGTAAAAAAAAAAAAAGTCTTATCTCAAGTAAAAATAAGAACAATATTATTAAAAGTCCAGAAATCTAGATCAACAAAAAAAAAAAAATCTGAATTGGTCAAAAATGCTAAAAAAAAAAAAAAAATCCAGATAAAGCTTTAATAACTCACGCAACTGGAAACGGCCACAATTTAAAAGAATCTGGACTAAACGGGACGATTGTTTGAAACTTATGTGCCTAAACTTTTCTTTTCATAGGATGCCCTTTTTCTTCATCATCATTTTTTTTATTATTATTATTATTATTATTATTATATTATTATTATTTATCATTATTATTGTTATCTAAGATTTAGTTTTAAAATGATCTGTGTTCTCTCGCCTGCCTCGTACGTCTTCTTTTTCTTTGTCTTGTGTTTTTTCATCTTCTCTCTTTGTTAGAAATAAAAAAAATTGTAATAAAAAATATAATATTAAAAAAAAAAAAAAAAAAAGTCAAAACATTTAGATCAACAAATTAAGAAAAAATCTAAATTTGTCAAAATGTCTTTAAAAAATCCAGATTAAAGCTTTTCAACTCGCGCGGCTCATACATTTTTGCAGTGAACACAACTTGAAATTCCAACCTTTTTTTTTTTCTCCATTTCCCTTTGGTATTTGCACAGAGTCTCAGCCATCTCATCAGCGTCTGTGGTTTGACCCGGTGGATTGTCCCGCGCCAGCCTCCGTAGCTGTGGTATGTGGAAATGCGACGCGCTCGTGCTTGTGTGTGTGTGTGTGTGTGTGTTTAAACTGCGAGTGGCTGCGATGACAGACACAAAGAACAACACGGAGCGGCCCCACTGCTCGCCGCGGGCTTCATGTTACTCACACAAGCCCCCCCTCGCTCCCACCAGGACCTCCGCAGACCTGAACACCTCATCACAAAGAACAAGACGTGACTGGCAGAAGGACAACGAGGTGTTCTCAAGTCAAAGTGATCCCAGACCCTGAAAATGAACACCACCAACCAAATCCATGTTTACGATTTTGAGTGAATAAATGCAAGAAAACTGTTGCGTGTGGGGGAGTCACTTATATTTTTTGAACTTATTGTACTTCTTTTTCTCGTGATTAGGGACGTCGCAATATCAAATTATTGTGAGAAAAAACATCACGCATAAAAATTTAATGATTGTTCATGATTATTGAGACTCGCTAAAACAAAAGTGAAATCTTTCATTTTTCCGTTCGACCTTTCATTCCCGCTCGGTCAACCATCTCCGGGACGAGTTTCCACGTGGTCGGTAAACTGTTCGAGGCGGGACTTCACGTTAGTTCTTCTTTTGTGACCGGCTTTTACGAACAAAAATAGAGATAACTTATTATTATTATTTTTAATTTATTTGATTTGATACGATTTATTTGTTAATTATTTTATTGATTTTATTGATTTTATTGACCGTTTTATTGATTTTACTTTTTACTATTGAAATTTTATTTTATTCATTTTTTATACATTTTATTTTACTTACTTTGATTTGACCTGAATAATCACAATTATTTTTTACTCTTGACATGAGTAAAAGTGATGTTTGTTTTCTCACTGTGAATAAATAAAAGTGACAAAAGCGTCATGTTGACCGAAGGGTATATATTTGTGTTAAATACATAAATAAATGAATGACTAATGAATAAATAAATAAATGAGTATATATTAACAAAAACAATGCAAGAAATTTAATGGTATATTTGTGTTAAATAAAAAAAGAAAAACGTATTATATATTAGTATATTCCCAAAAAATTTAAAAATGTTTAACCATAAAAATGAAATGGTATATTTGAACACATTTCAGGGTAAATTCAAGACAAAAACATTTCAATAAACCCGTGAAGGCTCCATAAAACTAAAAAAATGAGGTCAAAATGCCAGGTGCTTTTTTACACGTGCTTTATGAATCGGCCCTTTGGCGTTTCCAGTTTGGAGGAACGTGTCTTGGACTTTTGAAATAAAACCCATCAACAGTTTGGACGAAGACAGGAATCACCGCGCCTTCACTCACGCTGAAAGGAGTTTGTTATCCAGGTAGTTTTTTTTCGTTTTTGTTTTTTTTCAATGGATTTTTTTTTGTCCCGTAAGTTTGAATGGACAGGACAGTGTAGAGTGAAATGGGGATATGAAAGAAGGCAAAGGACATTCAGCAAAAGGAATCAAACTCGCACTGCCCTTGTTTGAGTCTTTGCTTATTTCCTTTTTTGCTATTTCGGCATTTCTTCTCGATTTTCTAACCTCCTGTAGTTTAACGAAAAACATTTTTGACTTGATTTTTGGCTCTACAGAAATAGATTAGTTTATTATTATTTTTAATTTACGTTTTAAATTAATGTAGCTATTCTTTCAATTGCATTTAATTTTCTGTATTTTTTATTATTTGGCTTTGTTTTTAATAATCAGACATTAAGTAATAAAGATTTAAACTATAAAAAATAAATATGTCGACAATATTAAATGATTTGAACAATTGCTATCAGAAATTGTGTTTTTTTTAATTATTATTTTTGTGGTCCATTCTTTGATAATACAATTTTTTCTATTTTGTCTTGACAATTATTAACTTGTATAAATCATATGCTACTCTAATACTTTTTTTTTTTTTACTCTTATATGAAACATTTATTGGTCTTTCCACTTCTTCTTGAGTGATGATGGTCCTGTTCCTCTGTGTGGAGCCTGATGTCGTGAGGTCGTGTTGCTCCCTCGGGAGGTTCAGGCTCTGCTTCTGTATCAGCAGCAGATAAAGCTGAAGATAAGGAGAAGATAAGTGTCACCTAAAATACTTCCTGCTTTTCTGCGAGAGACGGGCTGATGAGAGATCGCAGCCGCCGCGACAGACGCTGCATTAAGCCCCAATCGTCTCTAATTACGCCGCATTCGCAAGTTCCTATTTACTCGGGCATATGAAGACTTTCCAAACACTCGAGGGAAAAATTGTGACGAGGTATTTTGTGAGTCCGGCGTGCATTCCTCATGTTCCGGTTCATGGCGGTCTGAAAGTGCCCACGACGGGTTCAAATTTGGACGTTCTGTTGTAGATGTAAAAGAAAGTTTTACACAAATCAAGTGTCAAGTTTGTGAAGAAAAGTCGGGGAAGAAGTTACAGGAAGTTTGGCGATGACGTCACATTTTTTCGAATCTTTAAATGTCAATTCAACAAAATAAAGGTGTTTTCATATATTTTTATTTGTCAGATTAGGGTTTCCAGAGTAAAAAATTTCCTAACAGGAAGTAAAATGTCACTGTTTTTATGACTTGTTGTTTTTTTTAAATAAAAAATAAAAAATAAAAAATAAAAAATAAAAAATAAAAAATAAAAAATAAAAAATAAAAAATAAAAAATAAAAAATAAAAAATAAAAAATAAAAAATAAAAATAAAAAATAAAAAATAAATAGAATAAAATATTAGCTGTAAAATCATTCATTTTTTAATTTTAACTGTTGTTTAGTACAATAGTTAAACAAAGACTCTAAGTTTCCTGCCATAGGCGCCATTTTGAGGACTTTTGACCTTTCATTGCTGTGGCAGCCCTGGGAACAGTTACACTGCCAGAAATAAATAAGTTAATAATCAGAGAATCCAACAATTAGATGTGATTTCTCCAGCACAAGCGAAATGTGATCATCAAAAACACCTGGTGACACGCGCCAGTGAATCAGTGGATTTTTGGAGCACAATTCAATTCAAATAAAACACTTTCCCTCTTTAATACTTTCTCTTTGTCTTTGCCACATTAGTTTGCTCTTTTTGCATGGTTTTTTCCTTGTCAAAACCTGCTCCGTGTGGACAGAAATCCGACAGAAATCCGATCACTCACATCAGATCTGTTTTTATGCATTTCAACCATCGGAGAACTCCAGGAATCAGATAACGATCAGATTTGTGGAGTCGTTACTGCATCGACTTCACTACATGATTGATGTCTAATAAAGCCTACGGAGGAGTATCAAAAAAAACCTCAAAAGATTGTTACGTTTGGCTTGAGTTGCACCGTTTTCCATTGAACATTCTTGTCACGTCTCTGAGTCCGATGTGGCATTAAGAGCAACAGTGCCCCCTATGGCTCAACAGGGGTTAATGCTTTTCTCCCTTCTGTCTCAGTTTGTGCCTTTATCTTTGTCATGTGGCTTTTATTCTGCCGCACAAACCTGAGTTATCACAACACAGGATTAATAAACAAACTGACAAAACTGTTTTAATGATTTTGATGATTGGTATTACACGTTGTTGATTGTAAACCATCTTTTTGGGGGAAATCAACCACAAAAACAGGTATATTTCAGCTCGGATTGCAGGTTGTATTTTTATCTGTGCAGCAATATTCTTGGGGTCCCATTTTGACAACGTTTGCGGTTGATTAATTCAATATATTTAAAATTTAGCTCAAAAAATTCAAATGCTATCACAGAATAGCTAATTTTTAGGTTTACAATTTCACTTCCTGTTTGTAATTGATGACAAACACTGGGTAAAAACTTACAATATTTTTAATCTAACGGATAAAATTATATGAGAGCGACTTTATTTTGTTGAATTCATGTTTAGAGCGTCAAAAAAGTTGTTTCTTTTGTGTAAATTCTGCATTAACTTTGACTGGAATGAGAAATGTCCCTGTGTGATGTCACTTCCTGTCATTTTCTACCGATTGTTCAACGTTTTCTCCACAAATACCTGCTCGATCGGTGTAAAACTATCATTTATATATACGACAGGTACAAATACACCAAATAAAGTCCAAATTAGAACATTGTAAAAACCATACGTCACTTTAATTGACTCATATTTGCATGACCAGCAGAAATCTGATTACTAGAATAATCAGATAACCCAATAATGTGATGTTTTCAGCAGAAGAGAAATGTGATCCTTTCAAAAAAAAAACAACATAATCTGCTTTGTCAAAACCGGCGCAGAGAGAAATCTGATTACTCACAGGCTGTTTACATGTCATTCAATAATCTGATTACCCCAGGAATCAGATATTGAACAGATGAGATTTTGGATGTGCCTGGAAACATTAGCTCCAGATGACATCAAGAGTGAGTGCCAATGGTGAAAACACGTCTAAAATGTGAAAGAGTCAAATAACAACTCTAAAACTCTGCTAAACGTTTAGTTTGTAGCTGACAAAAAATACAAGCAAGTAAACCGTTGTGGAAAAGCAGATAAACAACAGGAACACTGCAGCTACGCTAACGTTTACCACTGATACGGACCGTTAGCAAACAAGCTAGTTTAGCGCTGCATAAGCGAAGTAGCAAACTACTTTCAGTTTCCATTTTACCGTGTAAAGATCATTTGAGCGAAACAACAGCTCTACGGATAAAAATGAGGTAAAAAAAAAGAGAAGAAGCAAAGAAACATTTTTAGTTGATCAGTTAGCAACTCTGCTAGTCTGGAGCCAGTCCGCCGGTATTTTTCCCCTATAGCTGTTAGCATTTACTGTTAGCATTAGCCCACAAAAACACAAGTTATGAGTAATCCCGAGTGTTGCGGCTGGTACAAACCCATCGAGCACATTTAGGTCATTGTTGAGTGTGTAAATCTTATGTTCGTTTTAATTTAGATAATAAATAGTTAGCATGTATAGCTAAAGGCTAACCGACTTCATGTTGAGAGTTCTGTTGTGCTTGTAATAAGAATCTAGTGACACTAAACGTCCTCTTTCACATGTGAAGCGCGGATAAATGACATAAATACCATGAAATAAACATGTTATATATCATTTACCATTGAATTTGACATCCTTTAACTCCAGTTAGCATTGGCCACTTGTGATATAGAGATAGAGAATTGTCTATGAATGTCTATGTCCATAAAACAATATTAATCAGACTATTAAAAAGCGAGCAGAAGTGGGTGAAATGCGAGCTGTGCACGAACGTGTCACGACTTACACAGCGCGGCCATTTCCTTGGGCAGGTCGGCTCCGAACCGGCCGAACAGGTGAGCGCTGGCGAGGAGGTCGAAGGGCGAGTGGCTCCGCATGGAGTTGAAGCTGAACGGGTACATGGAGCGCGGGAAGCCGGTCATGTGGCGCACCTGCTGGTCCCTGTTGGCCGCCATCGTGGGGGACGGAGCGCGCCTTGTTTTTACGGCGATCGGTGCGACGGCGGAGGCTTCGGAGACCCGGGGTTACGATCCGGTCGGAAACCAAGCGCCAGGTCCAGCGCCAGGTCCGGTCTGAGGCTCCGGGCCACAGCAGAGCGACCAGATTCTGCAGGAGAGAAAAGGAACGTGTTCATTTTTACTGATAAACACTTTTTTTTTTTAGAATAATACCACAGTTTTTAGGAGTTTTAAAATGTATTTGATACTTCATTTTATGCTGACAGAAACACCGTTAGTATTAGAGTTAGATAATTAACTAATTATTATTACTCATATACTCATTATAATAGATGTG
Source organism: Chaenogobius annularis (assembly GCA_015082035.1). Classification (NCBI taxonomy): domain Eukaryota; kingdom Metazoa; phylum Chordata; class Actinopteri; order Gobiiformes; family Gobiidae; genus Chaenogobius; species Chaenogobius annularis. The sequence goes on along the minus strand of BJKM01001017.1, from coordinate 48,190 downwards.
GTAACACGAGAGCACAATAAAAAGTGTGAAGAGGTTTATAATCTAGTGTACGCTTAATTTTATTCATCATTGACATGTTCTAAACTTAAAGTCCACATGAAGTTTCTCCTGTTTTTCTAATTCTGGCTTCGTTTGATGTTGTAGAACCTGTGGTAAAACATTTATCACAGTTTCACTTCCGTTAAGTTGGTTTGTGAAGGAATTTTGTCAAATCAGTTTAAAATGACTGGCTGAATGGCTGAATCCCTCTGTGATGTCATCAGTGTGCGACACAGAGACAGTCGACACTTAACTGACACACTAACTGACAGTTTGAACGGACATTGGACTAAATAAAGGTGTTCTATGGTGTTATTGTGTGTCAGATCAGAACTGTTGTGTCATTTATGTGGATTCTGGCTCTTGTTTACAGTCTGGTTGCTAGGTAACAGCTGTGGAATGACCTCTACCTGTGTCATTTCTGTGCTCGTGTCCAACCAGGAAGTACAATGATAAACTTTACACAAACGGGTGAATGTGTAGTTTAACCTTCAGTAAAATGTTTGTGTATTTGTACTTTACTCGTGTCATTTCTACAGCGGATATTTTAAAAACTTTTTTTCACTTTTACTACAGTCATTTACTTTTATTTTAGACGCCGTTAACATTTGCAAACGAGGGAAAGTGCAGTTGTCAAAAGTACAGAAAACAAGGTATGGAACTATAGTTAAAAAGTCACATAAACAGGACAGAATGTGACCTTTTTCTGAACAGTTTTAGAACCATTTTGAGCTTTACCTTTGCTCATTTGAAGACCACATTGTGACATAAAGAAACTACTGTTTATTTTATGTCGAAATCGTGTGCAGTGTGTGTATTTTCTTTTTTTCTATCAGTGTGCGACGGCAGCGCTTGTACTCTCGTGCGTTTCCGCGTCACTGCGCACGCGTTCAGAGCTTTTTTCACCACCGCTCGTCGAGACCCGCTCGGTGGCTTTTCCGAGGCCTTAAAGCGGGCCGCACTCCAAACGCGACACATTGCAATTGAATCGACGCCGGAGCAGTGCGTTTCAATGTTCCTGTGGCCGCTTAGCGTCGTGCATAGGATTCTGCGCGGTGCCGTGTGATCTCCATCCGCGGGACGGTGTGCGTTTGCTGCCCCGCTGTGGACAAACTGTGCATGACATGAGCGCCGTGACGCCTCCTCAAACGACTCTCCCGCTCTCTGCGCCCCGGGTTTCTCTCCCAGTTATGTCTATGGTTGGTCCAGACTGATCAATGGGTTTCAGAGTGATGAAAATCTAGCTCAGTTGCCATAGCAATTAACACTTCCAATCTAAATTTTATGTCTTTTGAATGTTCCTCAGTTAGTTAGAGTCATGAAAAACAGAGGATAAACGTGAAAAGGGTTGATAGTTGAAGAAGACTTTTGTGGACATTTCCATCTGCTCTTCCTTGTCCACACGCCCTCTGCCTCGGACACACCCTCTGCCTCGGACACACCCTCTGCCTCGGACACACCCTCTGCACCGGACACACCCTCTGCACCGGACACACCCTCAAAAGCTTTCAAGAGCACGGACTTTGTGTCTGACCCTCTAAACACCCGGAGAGTTGGAAAGGAGGCTCCTTCAAAGTGCTGTAGGCTAACGTTTATTAGCATAGCCACTAGCATTAGCCAGCTGCTAACGACCTGAAACAAACCGCTCCGCCTCAGTCTGGAGTGATCTTTGCAAGTCCACTGGTCCCTCCTGACCACAGTCACACAGTTCTGGACTAACGGGGTCTTTGGGGGCGTGACGGAAGAGAAGAGAATCCTTTGTTTTCAGACGTTTTGTTGGAACAGCCCACAGTGAACATGCAGCTTTTGTCCTCTAGATGGCAGTAGAAACAAGTGTGTGACGTCACTTCAGACACATGAAAAAACAGCAAACGTTCAGCGTGCATACAATGTCCCATGTGAAGACAAACAAACACCAGCAACCGCTCGCCAGCAGAGGGAGCACTGCATCAACGATCCAACGGCAAATTTAAATATTTGCATCGGCCTTAACAGACACCAGATCACATGACCACACTCTTGATCATCTTTAAGGCACTTCTTGAGGTAGAATGTAAAATGTCCCAGAATGCATCACAGACGGAGGGGAGGAGTTCCAGAAGCTTCTGTCTGTTTTACCAAATGAAAGCATGAAGAGCAGCACAAACTTGTATCAATATTCAAGAATGCTAACGTTAGCCAGCGCCACCTGCTGTATTTCACCATCTCCAAGGCTCGACTTAAAGGAGTTGTGCTTGAAATACCCAGAATCCACCAGGAAACGCCTTTAAAAGAGGGAACAAAGCTGTTTCCTGTTGAATTGATGACGAGTTTCTGGTCGCTTCTTACTCATAAACCGCACATTTGAAAAGACAAACAGAACAATGCTCCTTTACAACACATGTTCTGTGGCGAGTTCAAAATGACCTTGGACTCACAAAGTGCCTCAACAGACGCGGACACTTCATTTGGTCATAAAGCCGGTCCGTACCTGCTGCAGCGCCGTAAAGACCTGCACATGTGAGATAATGCAGCCTTTACCCGCACGCGAACGCACACGCAGCCCGGCATCTGCTGCAGCCGACGCGCCAGTTTCAGAGAGCGAGGAGGAGCGAGGAGGAGCGTGGTGGAGCGAGGAGGAACGAGGAGGAGCGAGGAGGAACGAGGAGGGGCGAGGAGGAGCGAGGAGGAACGGGGAGGGGAGGTAGGAACGAGGAGGAACGAGGAGGAACGGGAGGAGCCGAGGAGGAACGAGGCGAGGAACGGAGGAGGAACGAGGAGGAACTGAGGAGGGAACGAGGAGGAGCGAGGAGGAACGAGGAGGAGGAACGAGGAGGAACGACGGGGAGAACGAGGTGGAGCGAGGAGGAACGAGGGAGGACTAGGAACGAGAAGAGGAACGAGGAGGAGAACGAGGTGGAACGAGGTGGAGCGAGGAGGAACGAGGAGGAGGAACGAGGAGGAACGAGGAGGAACGAGGAGGAACGAGGAGGAACGAGGAGGAGCGAGGAGGAACGAGGAGGGCGAGGAGGAGCGAGGAGGAACGAGGAGGAGCGAGGAGGAACGAGGAGGAACGAGGAGGAACGAGGTGGAACGAGGTGGAGCGAGGAGGAACGAGGCAGGAACGAGGAGGAAGGAGGAGGAACGAGGAGGAACGAGGAGGGAACGAGGAGGAACGAGGAGGAACGAGGAGGAACGAGGTGGAACGAGGAGGAACGAGGAGGAAGGAGGAGGAACGAGGAGGAACGAGGGGGAACGAGGAGGAACGAGGAGGAACGAGGAGGAACGAGGTGGAACGAGGAGAGGAACGAGGAGGAGCGAGGAGGAACGAGGAAGAGCGAGATGGAGCGAGATGGAGCGAGGAGGAGCGAGGAGGAAGGAGGAGCAGCGAGGAGGAGCGAGGAGGAACGAGGTGGAACGAGGAGGAACGAGGAGGAGCAAGGAGGAAGGAGGAGGAGCGAGAGGAACGAGGAGGAGCAAGGAGGAAGGAGGAGGAACGAGGAGGAGCGAGGAGGAACGAGGAGGAACGAGGAGAACGAGGATGAACGAGGAGGAACGAGAGAGAGGAGGAGTGAGGAGGTGGAGCGAGGAGGAGAGGTGGAACGAGGAGGAACCATGAGGGACCACGAGGAACAAACCACGGGGAAAGGTTAGGAACGAGGAGGAACGAGGAGGAATCATGAGGGACCACAGGGACAAACCACAAGGAACAAAGAGGAACAAGAGGAACAAGGAGGAACCATGAGGGACCACGAGGAACTAGGAGGAACCATGAGGGACCACGAGGAACCACGAGGACCACGAGGAACGAACCCACGAGGAACGAACCCACGAGGAACGAACCATGAGGAACGAGGAGAAATGAGAAGGAACCATGTGGCCTACACAACACCAAACTTTACAAACTGAAGATTCTGAGGGAACATCCAGAAGGGTTTGTTGACAATCCAATTCTAAACCCGATTTATTTGACTTTTTAACGCCAAAAATGAGGCAAAATTAAACATTTTACACCAATTTTTCATAAGATCTAGAGATTTAGTATTTCATATCCAAAAGTTTTAGTTTTTGTATGTAATGTGTGGACAAAATGAAGCCAGAAGTGGATTTATGTGTGTACAAATATATATTATATGTGGCTTGCAAAAGTATTCGAACGCCTGGAACTTTCCACATTTTGTATTGGCATTTTTTGTGAAAGAGCGACTCAAAGTGGAAGTGAAATGATGCATGAACTTCACAAGACGTCATCAGAGCGGTTTCATTACCATCCACCAAAGTACGACGAGAAATACTGCTACGACCACCACTACTTCCACTACTGCGGCTGTGCTACTGTGTGTGTGCGTGTGTGTGTGTAAGTGTGTGCAAGTGTGTGTGTGTGTTGTGTAGTGTGTGTGTGTAAGTGTGTGTGTGTGTGTGTGTAAGTGTGTGTGTGTAAGTGTGTGTGTGTGTGTAAGTGTGTGTGTGTGTGTGTGTGTGGTGTGTAAGTGTTGTGCGTGTGTCGGTGTGTGTAAGTGTGTGTGTGCGTGTCCGTGTGTGTGTAAGTTGTTGTGTGTTAACTGTGTGTGTGTGTGTGTGTAATTGTGTGTGTGGTAAGTGTCGTGTGTGTGTGTCGTGTCCTTTAAGTTGCGATAGAAATGGTTATGATGTGTGCTGTGGTTGTGTGCGAAGTGTGTGTGCGTGTCGTGGTGTGTAAGTGTGTGTGCAGTGTGTGTGTGTGTAAGTGTGCGTGTGGTGTGTGTGTGTGTAGTATATAAGTGTGTGTGCTGTGATTCTGCTGTGGTGATCTGACGTAAGTGTGTGTGCGTGTGTGTGTGTGTGTAAGTGTGTGTGTGTGCGTAAGTGTAAGTGTGTGCGTGGTTGTGTAAGGTTGTGGTGTGCGTGCGTGTGAGTTGTGTTTGTTGTGTGTGTGCGTGTGTGTGTGTAAGTGTGTGTGCGGTGGTGCTGTAGGGGGTGTGTGTGTGTAAGCGTGCGGTGTGTGTGCGGTGGTGTGTAAGTGTGTGTGTGTGTAGTTGTGTGCGTGTGTGTGTGTGTGTAAGTGTGTGTGCGTGTGTGTGGTGTGCGTGTAAGTGCGTGTGCGTGTAAGTGTGCGTGTAAGTGTGTGTGTGTGCGTGTGTGTGTGCGTGTAAGTGGTGTTGGCGAGTGTGGTGGTGTATGGGTGTGTGTAAGGGTGTGTCGTGTTTATTGTGTGTGTGTGTCAGTGAAGTGCTGTGGTCGCGTTGTAAGGGTGGTGGTGGTAGGGTCCTGTGTGTGGTGTAAGTGGTGTGCCCTCGTCGGTGCCCGCGTGTAAGTTGGCGTGTGTGTGCGGTGTGTGTACATGTCGTGTGTGTCGTACGTTAGTGCGTTGCGTGTAGTCGTGTAAGGATGCGTGTAGCGTCTGTAAGAATGTTAACGGTAATCGGTGTGTACCTCACTTGTGTGTGTGGTGTAAGTGGTTGTAGTTGTGTGTGCGAGTGTGTGTGTAAGTGGTGTGTGTGTAATGGGTGTGGTGTGTGTGCTGGTAGTATATGTGTGTGCGTGTGACTATATCAATGAATTAGCATAAGTTAGCCTGCAACTGAACAGGGATGTAAACACAATGTGTTGTGAGTTCGGTGTTGTCATTCTACCTAACATCTGGTTCGTGTGTGTAAGTGTGTGTGTGTAAGTGTGCGTGTGTGTGCGTGTAAGTGTGTGTGTGTGTGTTGCGTGTGTGTGTGTAAGTGTGTGTGCGTGTGCGTTGTGTGTAAGTGTGTGTGCGGTGTGTTGTGTGTGATTTGTAAGTGTGCGTTTTGTGTGCATAGTGTGTGTGTGTGTGTAATTGTGTGTGTGTGCGTGTCGGTAAGTGTGTGTGCGTGTAAGTGCGTGTGCGTGTAAGTGTGTGTGCGTGTAAGTGTGCGTGTGCGTGTAAGTGTGTGCGTGTAAGTGTGTGTGTGTGTAAGTGTGTGTGTGCGTGTAAGTGTGTGTGTGTAAGTGTGTGTGTGCGTGGAAGTGTGTGTGGTGTAAGTGTGTAGTCTGTGGTGTAAGTGTTGTAGTGTGTAAGTGTCTGTGTTGCGTGTAAGTGTGCTTGTTTAAGTTGTGTGTGTAAGTGTGTCGTGTGCGTGTAAGTGTGTGTGGTCCGTTAATCGTCCACTTGGTGCAATTTTCAATATGTGTGTGCGTTGTAAGTGTGTGCGTGTAAGTGTGTGTGTGTAAGTGTGTGTGTGCGTGTAAGTGTGTGTGTTGTAAGTGTGTGTGTGGTGTGCGTGCGTGTAAGGTGTGTGCTGTAACAATTGTAAGTGTTGTGTGTAAGTGTCTGACAATGTGCGTGTAAGTGTGTGTGTGTGTAAGTGTGTGATCTGTGCGTGTAAGTGTGTGTGTGTAAGTGTGTGCGTGTGTGTGCGTGTGTGTGTGTGTGTAAGTGTTTGTGCGCTGACGTTTTGAGCACAGACTGATGGAGTGAGAGTAAAACGTGCCCAAAGGTTCTTCTCATTTTGGCAGATTCCTCCATCGTCCTTGCACCGAGATACACCTGCGTTTATGGTTCAGAGCACAGGTGGGGTCCAAACCTTTTTCACCACAGGGCCGCATTTTGAAATGTATATACGGAGCACGAGGCCACAGACAACCCAACAATGAAGTGAATCATTAAACATTTTGCATTTGACCTAGTTTTGATGGGCCTCCATCAACTTTCAATAAAGACTTGGAACATTAATATTACTTTGGTATAACATCAAAATGGTTGAATTTGAATAATAAAAGTACTACTTTTTGTTGCTTGGATCAACTTAGCGGGAAGCCGGAGGGCCAACAAAAATTGGTCTGAGGGCCGCATTTGGCCCCCGGGCCGTAGTTTGGACATGCCTCGGTTTAGAGGGACAGTGGGCTTTGGGACATTTGTCTAAGGATAAAGGACTTTGGAGGAAGCACTTCTGGACCACACTTCTGGACCACAGACACTGGACCACAGACACTGGACCACACTCTGGACCACAGACACTAGACCACAGACACTAGACCACAGACACTAGACCACAGACACTTAGACCACAGACACTAGACCCACAGCACTGGACCACACTCTGGACCAACAGGCACTGGACCACAGGCACTGGACCACAAGGCACTGGACCACAGGCACTGGACCAGCACATGGACTTGCCACAGGCACATGCGACCACACTCTGGACCACAGACACTGGACCACAGGCACTAGACCACACGGCACTGGACCACAGGCACTGGACCACAGGCACTGGACACAGGCACTGGACCACACTCTGGACCACAGGCACTGCGACCACAGGCATTGACCACAGGCACTGGGCGCACACACTGGGCCGCACACACTGGACACAGACACTGGACCACAGGCACTGGACCACAGGCACTGGACCACAGGGCACTGGACCAGGCAGGACCACAGGCACTGGACCAAAGACACTGGCCAAAGACACTGGACCGCACAATACTGGACCACAGGCACCTGACACACACTGGCCACACACACTGGCCACACCACACACACTGGGACACACCACTGGCCACACCACTGGGCACACACACTGGGACACCACACTGGGAACGCACACACACACCACTGTCTTACACACACTACACACCACACTGTATGCACAACACACACACACACTAGACCACACACACTGGACCGCACAGCCACTGGACCGCACACACTGGACCACAGGACTGGACCCACAGGGACTGGACCACACTGTACCACACCACACATGTACCACACACACTAGACCACACACACACTAGACCACACACCACTAGACCACACACACTAGACCGCACACACTAGACCCATACACTAGACCGCATACACTGGACCACAGGGACTGACCACAGGACTAGACCACACTGTTACCACACACACTGTACCACACACACTAGACCACACACACTAGACCACACACACACTAGACACACACACTGACACACTAGACCGCATACACATAGACACATGGACACACTGGACCCAGGGACACCACTAGCACACACACTGAACACACAGACCACACACACTGGACCACACACACTGGACCACACACTGGACCGCACACACTGAACCACAGGGACTGGACCACACACACTGACCGCACACACTGGACCGCACACACTGGACCGCACACACTGGACCGCACACACTGGACCGCACACACTGGACCGCACACACTGAACAGTGACATCATTATCAGGTTCTGACATCATGAAGTGATGACATCATCATCATCACTGACAGAACAAACACGACACACAGAGAGATACGAACCATTTTAGACATTTTAGAGCTTTCACACAACTTTACAGAAAAGTTACTATATATTTTGGCGTATTAAGTGTTTCTAGAGTGTATAGAACCCGAAAAAGATCCAGTGCAAACATCAGCAGCGTTTACGAGGTGGGAAAAGCTGACGACAAAACCCACATGGCGTGTTCCAGTGTCTCCACACCATTTGAAATGGAAGATCGGGATTATGAATCCTGCGATGAAGAAACCAATCTCCTCCAAACAGACCCCAGAAACACCACGACATTTGCCCAGATGGTCAAGTCCGTGGTTGAAAATGTTCTGCAGCGCAAAAAACAATTGGAAAACCAGGAGACCCAAAGTGAGAATGTGGACCTCATTAGCTTTTTGAGTGAGAAAGAGCAATATGAAGCAGACAAAATTGCTTTGAATGAACTTCTAGAGTTCCCGAAAGAGCATTATGAAGCAGAGATTTCTCAGTGTGAAAAAGACATGGGTGAAACTCAGGCGTGGAATTCACCGCTGAAGATGGTGCACGACCTCCAAGCCAGAGGGGAGCGCTGTAAACACTGTGAAACCAGTGAACTACAAATGTGTAAGAAGACCATTCAGGATCTGGAGGAGGAACTGAGGATCCAAAAAGAGGAAAGTGAACTTCTGAGAGCAAAAAACCAAGAACTCAATGCCACCAACACTTTCCCCCTAAATGAAAATGTTCTAAGATCCCGAACATGGCTCGTCACTGAAGCACAAATGCGCCTGAGGACCATTCAAGATCTGGACCAAAAACACAAGAACAAAAAAGAAGAAGGAGACACCAAGATTACGCAGCTGGAATCGGCAATCAAGAACCCAAATGCAAGCAAACCTCTGAAACAAAAAGTGCAAGAAACTAAATCTAAACTGAAAATGGACAAGAAGAACATCAGGAATCTGGTGGAAAAGCATTGCATCCAAAATGAGAACGCTGATCTGCTCAAATCTACAAACCAGGAGCTCATTGAGACTAAAACTTCCCTTGAAAGTGAGACCGGTTCTCAGAGCAAAGTATTAGAAACACAAAAGAACATTCAGGATCAGGAGAACAAACGTGGGCCACAAAAAGAGGAAGCGGGTGCAGAGAGTATGAGACTGACATCAATATATGACCTTCTCCAGGCGGTTTTGAATTCTGAAAGTGAAATTCTGGATGTGCTTGAAGACGTGGAAGACAAACTGGCAGCACAAATAAGGATCAATAGGGAAAATTCAGACGTGATTTCAAAAATGAACTTAGAAAGACCCAAACTTCTAACTCAAATCTCAGCACTAGAAGATCGGCTGAGAATCCAGACTGAGAAAACAAACTCTTGTGCTAGAGAAAGTGCAGCTTTCTCTGACTCCGAAAGTGAAATTCTGGATGTGCTTGAAGAAGTGGTAGAAGAATTGGCTGCACAAATAAGGATCAATAATGAAAATTCAGACGCAATTTCCAAAATGAACTTGGAACGACCCAAACTTCTAACTCAAATCTCAGCTCTGGAGGATCGGCTGAGAATCCAGACTGAGAAGAACTAGATGCTGCGCAATGACAAGAAGTGACTGTAATGCATGGCCATATCCTGTACGGTTGCCATGACGACGATGTCGCAAAGCACCAACATTCCGCAACATCGTCACTCTATAATATAGGAAAAAAATTTAAAAACGCAAATTTGTTGACGGATCCCTCAAAAAACGACAAGACCGAGGAATCCCAAAAGCAAGGCCAAGAATCAAACCATCTACGAAAAAAGCCATCAGAGACAACAATTCCCTGGGTATAAATGTTTGTATTTGTATCACGGGAGTTCCTTTTAGGTTTGTGAGGGTCTTCAACTTAAAGACCACCAAGTTTTCTGTTGTCACAGAGAAACAACTGTTGAATCTTGATTGAAACATTTAAAATATAGAAATAAATTGAGCCAAAAATATTGACTCAATTTTCAGATTTGTTGCTTTTCATGTTTCTTAAAACAACCGTGATTATGTTCCCTTTGAACATCCAGGACAAACTGAACAGTAAACAGGACTGGACTAGAGAAGGTCCAGAGCTGGCTCCTGAGGAGACTGAGGTCTTCATAACATTTTGAAAAAACTAAAAAATGTTCTCCCATATACAATTTCATTTGACCCTTTAGGGGGTGCTATCGCGCCAAATAAAATTGTTTAATTTCAAGTATTTTTCGGGGAAGGGGTTTAACAACACATTCAAATTTGACGCAGTTCAGACTTGTGTGAAAATGCCAATTTAATATTTGGGAAATTTCTGAAATTCTAGCTACATTTTTGCAGCTTCGCCGCAGAGGCCGTGAAATCCCTTTTGATGCCCCACTCCTCACAACATTTCAGTTTTGTCGTTTTCTAAAATACGACGTTTGGAAAAACTGGTGAGTCATGCTTTTTTATCCAATATGGGCCGACATTTGGTTGAGCGGATGGCGTTGCCATAGTAATATTTTTGACTTCCCTTATCGCCATCTACCTCTGCGCCATATTTCATGATTCTACGAGCAGATTTTTTTTGTGTGCAATTTCCTATCTCACAATGTATTTTTTGTACATTTGGGGGCGCTGACGTGCCAAATCTTAGACTTTTAGAAAAAGGAAATAGCCAGAATGTAGAGACGTATGATTTTTAGACATGTGCAAATTTTTCTGACTTTTCGTCAATGTTCACTGGGTGAAAAGTCGGGGTGTTGGTCCCGAGAAGAAAGAAAAGAAAGAATGATATTGGAGTGAGCCGGAGTGAGCCGGAGTGAGCCGGAGTGAGCCGGAGTGAGACTAAGTGAGGAAGAGAGCCCGAGTGAGCTCCGGAGTGAGACTAAGTGAGGAAGAGAGCCCGAGTGAGCTCCGGAGTGAGACGGAGTGAGACGGAGTGAGACGGAGTGAGACGGAGTGAGACGGAGAAAGAGAGCCCGAGTGAGAAAGAGAGCCCGAGAGAAAGAGAGCCCGAGTGAGCTCCGGACATGAGCAGCGAGTGAACGGAGTAAGAGAACCGAAGTGAACCGGAGTTGTGAACCGGACGTGCAGCCGAGCCGGAGTGAGCCGGAGTGAGCCGGAGTTAGCCGGAAGTGAGTCCGGAGTGCGAGTGCCAGCGCGGAGTGCCAGCCTAATGGGAAAAGTGAGGCTGATGAAGAAACCCGCTCTTATAAAACGTCCCTGAACACACGCCTGAATTCCAGACGGACCTTACACGTGTCAGGCCCTTGCTGCTTCAAAGTCAACGGGAGTGCACAAAAGAGAGATGGCACCCGCTAACACCACCGCTAACACCACCGCCTAACACCACCGCTAACACCACCGCTAACACCACCGCCTAAAACACCACCGCTAACACCACCCGCTAAACACCACCGCTAACACCACCGCTAACCAAGCCCCCGGAAAAACAAAATCCCGCCCAATTCAAAAGCCAATGGCGTGTGCTCATTGGCGCATGGACCTCCAGAAAGAGCTTTCCTACTTCCGCATTACTTCCTGAATGGGGGCTGCGCCTCCCCCTTTGTGACCAGTCCGCGTACATCGATTCACACCGTGAAGTACAAAAACTGCTATTTTAAGATTTTAGAAAACGCTAAACAAGAGTGACAATTCATCTTATTATTTATTTTAGACTAAAAAGAATTATAGCACTTATGGAGTTAATTTTAGAGGGGAGCATGTTGAATTGGTCAGCTGAGGCTGCAGTCCCGCTGAAACGGCCAACTACTCAATTTGGATCGCGGGACAGAGGGGGCGTGCCCTATCCAGGTGATATAATACATCCACGCCGCTAACACCAAATGATAATGAACTGCCACAGTGTCTCCTCCTGCTGGCAAATATGTGACACAAACAAGGACAAATTACAGTCAAGAGAGGACTGGAACCAGACTGAACAATGGACTTAAACACAGACTGAACACTGACTGAACACGACTGAATACGGATCGAACATGGACTGACACACGGGACTGAAAAACACTGGACTGAACACTGACCTGAACACTGGACTGAACACGGACTGAACACGGACTGAACACTGCGACTGAACCCAGACTGAACACGGATGCTGAACACTGGAGCTGAACACAGACTGAACACGACTGACCCAGACTGACACTGGACTTAACCCAACTGAACACTGGACGAACACTGGACTGAACCCAGACTCTGAACCACTGGACTGAACACTGGACTGAACACTGACTGAAACACTGGACTTTGAACACTGACTGAACACGACTAACACGGACTGAACACATGGACTGAACACAGACTACACTGGACTGAACACTGACTAACACTGGACTGAACACTGATGAACACGGACTTAAACAGACTGAACACTGATCTTGAACACTGCCTGAACCCGACCTGAAACATGGACGGAACAGGACTGAACACTGAGCTAACACTGCGACGAACACTGGACGAACCGGACTGAGCACTGGACGAGCATGGACTGAACACTGGACTGAACAACTACTGAACACTGAAATGAACATGACTGACAACTGACCTGAACACGGAACCTGAGCACTGGACTGAACACTGGAGCTGAACACTGACTGAACACTGACTACACTGGACTGAACCTGGACTGAAGCCCAACTTTAACCAGGACTGGACTAAAAATAATCTACTGAAAGCACACGACTTTATATCTGTGAGGCGTTCCTACTGCAAGCAGAGACGAGAAATAAAAACAAAAGCTAGCTTGCCCTTGACATGCTAATGTAAACACACAGTTGTAATGAAATAGATTTGAGTCAGAAATGCTCAGAGTCTGAGATGATTTATGCTTAAAGAACAGCAGAAGACCTACAAGAGCTCTGCCTTAACATCACAGTGTTTTCTGACTCAGAGGAGAGGACTTACCAGGATTCAGCAAACAAACGTGACATGAAGCTAAGTACAACTGACAGAGGAGTGTACTACGTTGACAAAGTCTAACAGACTGAACAGGTCTAAACAGGTTCAAAGCAGGACAGGACTGAACCAGGGTCTTAAACCGGACTAAAGCGGACTGAAACCAAAAGTCTAAACCAGGACTTTAAAGCAGGACTGAACCAGGTCTAAACCAGGAAACTAAAGCAGACTGAACCAGCGGGTCTAAAACCAGACTAAAGAGACTGACCAGGTCTAAACCCAGGAACTAAAGCAGGTACTTGAACCAGGTCTAAAACCAGACTAAAGCAGAGACTGAACCCAGTCTAAACAGGGTCTAAACCAGACGAACGCATGTCTAACCAGGACTAAAAGCAGGACTGAACCAGGTCTAAAAACAGGTTCTAAACCAGGACTGAACCAAGGTCTACAAGCGGGTCTAAACCAAGGTCTTAAAGCGGGTCATAAAAACCAGGACTGAACCCAGGTCTAAACCAGGAACTAAAGCAGGACTGAACAAGGTCTAAAACAGGTTTAAAAGCAAGTCTAAACCAGGTCTAAAGCGGGTCTAAACCAGGACTGAACCAAGGTCTAAACCAGGACTAAACCAGGACTGAACCAGGTCTAAAACCAGGACTAAAGCAGGACTGAACCAGGTCTAAAACAGGTCTAAACCAGGACTAAACCAGGTCTAAAGCGGCGGGTTCGTATACCAGCCACTGAACCAGGTCTAAAACAGGTCTAAACCAGGACTGAACCAGGTCTAAAGCGGGTCTAAACCAGGACTGAACCAGGTCTACAAACAGGTCTTAAAAACAGGACTAAAGCAGGACCTGAACCAGGTCTAAACCAGGACTAAAGCAGGACTGAAACCAGGTCTAATAACAGGTCAGGTTTAAAACGGAGCGTTTAATAAGCAAAGTTCCTAAATTACAGGTCTAAGAGTGGGTCTAAACCAGGACTGAACCAGGTCTAAAACAGGTTCTAAACCAGGACTAAAGCAGGCACTGAACCAGGTCTAAACCAAGGTCTAAACCAGGACTAAAGCAGGACTGAACCAGTGTCTAAAGTTGGGTCTAAACCAGGTCTACACCAGGACTAAACCAGGTCTAAGCCAGGTCTAAACGTGGGTCTTAAATATGGTCTACTAAACTAGGTCTAAACCAGGACTAAACTAGGTCTAAGACAATGTTTAAAGCGGGGCTCTAAAACCGGGTCTAAAACCAGTGGACGTAAACCAGGTCCAGAACCAGGTCTTCTAAAACAGGTTTAAAACCGGGGTTTAAAAGCAGGTCTAAAGGCAGGATCCAAACCAGCGTCCTAAAGGACTAAAGCAGGTCCAAACCACAAGGTCCAGCCAGGACTCTTGAGTAGTAGTGAACATATTGGAGTGACAGTTGTGTGTTTTAAAAGTCATATTCCCTTGTATTGATCACATATTCTGAAGTGAGCTGCCATCGGCCCTCAGCTGTGGTTTTTCTTCGCGGCCGACAGCAAGGAGAGTCCGCACCAACAATATTTCCAACAAAGTAGCTTTTGTTGTCCGGGACCCCGAGCAGCGCCACGCACGACTCTTTTCTAGAGAGAAATAGCGCAGACGAGACAACGGTTACAACGAGTTACACAAGAACACATTTGACAAAGCGCTGGCACAGGAGCTTTATCAGAGAACAAGTCTTTCATCTCAGGTGAAGAAAGTGCGAAAGATCTACAACCACACACAACACATAGGAGGAGGTTGCGGACCTCTTACATGGACGACTAGGTCTCATACAGGCCCACCTCAGGTATATACAGGGACCCACCAGGTCAATACAGGGAACCACCAGGTCCCATACAGGACTAATTCGGTAAAACTTACACCAGTTCTAACTCAGGACCCCAGTCAGATACATGGACTACCTACAGGCATCAGACGTACACCAGGTCATATACAAGACCACAACCAGGTCTAATAAGGACACACACACCAGGTCTAATAACAGGCCAACACCCTAGGTCTAATGCACACCAGGACCAACAACCAGGTCTACAGACTACACCATGTCAATACACGTACACACAGGACTACCATCTAGGACTGAGCACCACTCAACGACTGTCTAATAGCAGGACTACACCTAGGTCTATATACAGGACTACACCAGGTCTAATACAACCACAGGGTCTCCGAGCCACACCAGGTCTAATACAGGACCTACAACCAGTCTTTTATAAGGACTACGGTCATCAGGCACACAAGGTCCTTAATACAGACTAACACCAGTATAAAATACCAGGAACTTACACCAGGTCTAATACAGGCCACACCAGGTCTAATACAGGACCAATCACAGTAAACGACACCAGTCTAATACAGACCTACACCGAGGTCTAATACAGGACCAACACCAGTCTAATGACGGACTTCACCAGGTCTAATTACAGGTACACCAGGTCTATACAGGACTACCACCAGGCTCTAATACAGGACACACCCGTCTAATACCAGGACCACCAGTCTAAATACCAGGACACAGGTCGTAATATCAAGGAATCACCAGGTCTTATACAGGTACACCACGGTCTAATTAGGCGATCTACGGACCACCAAGGTCTAATACAGGACTACTACAGATCTAAATACAGGACCAGCCAGGTTAATACAGACCACCAGGTCTAATACAGTGACCACCAGGTTTACATCCACACGACTATCCACCAGCCAGGTAAGACCGTAATACAGACCGTCAATGGACCACAGGTCTTCGACCCACCAGGTCTAATAACAGGCCCGAGTCACAGCACACCCAATCAGCACAGTCTAATACAGGACACACCAGTCTAAACAAATTATGGAATGAGACTATCAAGGTTAAATTGTACTTATTAATCCCTCCGTGAGAAGTTAATTTCATGCATTGTGACCCGTCCTTACAAGCACGCTGAGGGGAACCTGTCAGAAGCAAGATCATGGTACGACCCACTCTCTGAAAAACTGTCCAATAGAAACCTGGAACCGTCAGTCAAGTGTCTGCGTCCTTCTGACTACACCATTATAACTCTGTAAATAAGCTTTTAGTTGACACAAAGTTTTTTTGTACACAACGGTGTTTCAGTTTTCTAGCTTCTAATCTTCTGCAGCGCTGGGTCAGGCTGCTTGCCCCCTTAGCAGGTCACAATACATATGAATCCTGCCCCCTACTGGTCACAAACTACATTATGCCTTGCCCCCTACAGGTCACAAACATGATTGAACCTGCCCTTACTGTCACAACATTAATATGAACGCTGCCCCCTTAACAGGTCACAAACATATGAACCTGCCCCCTACAGGTCACCAAACAATACCATATAACCTGCCCCTACAGGTCCAAAAACATACATGACCTGCCCCCTACAGGTCAAAACCATATGACCTGCCTCTCCTACAGCACAAACACTACATATACTCCCCCATACAAGGTCACCAAACATAGTGAACCGGCCTATCCCCATAATATAGCCAATACGTGTCCCCATGATAGACTCCCGTCGGCGCAACATAGATATGCGAACCTGCCCCCTACTGGTCACAAACTACATGATGACCTGCTGCCCCTACGCTGGTCAGAACAACATATGGTAACCTGTCCCCCTACTAGGTCCAAACATTGGAATCTGTCCCCTACTGGTAAAACATAGAGAACCTGCCCCCTAGGTCACTGACTTCTCTATGTACACATATGAACCTGCCCCCTACTGGTCACAAACTATGAACCTGCCGTCCCTACTAGCCACAGTACAGTATGAACCTGCCCTACTTAGGTCACAAACATATGAACCTGCCCCTACAGGTCACAAACTATGAACCTGCCCCCTACAGGTTACAAACATATGAACCTGCCCCCTACAGGTCACAAACATATGAACCTGCCCCCTACTGGTCACAAACATATGAACCTGCCCCCTACCCGTTGTCATAGAGATCTGCCCTGATAGAAAGTGATCTAGCTTCACAGTACAGGTCTCAGGACTAATTCAGGACTAACCCAGGAGCAAAACCAAGACAAGGATGAGTACACTGGTGAGGTCCTGGTTTGATCCTGATTTGGTCCTGGTTTGATCCTGGTTTGATCCTGGTTTGATCCTGGTTTAATCCTGGTTTAATCCTGGTTTAATCCTGGTTTAATCCTGGTTTAATCCTGGTTTAATCCTGGTTTAGAACTGGTTTAGAACTGGTTTGGTTTTAGTTTGGTCCCAGTTTGATTGCTGTGAACACAATCCTAAAACTGACTTGACCGTTTTAAACTAGACCCAAATCAAGCTTAAACCAGGACCAAACCAGGACTTGAAGCGGGACTAAACCAGGACTAAACCAGGACTGAACCAGGACTGAAGCGGGACTAAACCAGGACTGAACCAGGACTGAACCAGGACTAAACCGTAAGACTTTAAGCGAGCAGTCGAACCTGTTGCTCTGACTCATCGTTTCAGAGTTTTCAGGTACAAACATAATTACAGTTCGGGACGTCCTTTTTGTGAGCACACGTCTGTGAACGGGCCGCGACACGCACACGCACACACGCCGACACACACGCAGACACACACACGCCGACACACACGCAGACACACACACAAACACACTTCCATCTGTGAGAAACGGACAGAGAAAGCGCGCAGCGTTCGCGGCTGAAGCTCCATTGAAAAGTGCAACGGAGCCTGAAGAACGACGAGCTCCGGACCAATGGCGGCGTCCGAGCAGCGCAATGAAAGCCAGATGTAGAAAAGGATGTGGACGGACGAAAAACAAAAACATCGGGCTGGCGAAAAGTTAGAAGAGAGAAAGAAGGGAGAGAGAAACAACACGGGAACGGGAAGGCGTTTGAGTTTGAGCGTTTTTGAAGACACGACGCGGGTTCTGACGACTGAAAAAGAGCCGTCCGCTGTCGTTTACGCAAGAAAAACGTGTATTACAACAAGCGCATTTGTGTATAAATGAGCAAAATTGCACACATATGGGACAAATAAATCTGAAAAATGTACAGAACTTTAAATGCATTCCTTCATTTTCTTGGCATGTTTCATACAAGGATTAAAGATCAGATTTTGGATCTCTTATTTAGTATTTGAGTGACTGAAAAACAATTGACAATTTAAAATGACTCAAATAACAATTATTTAGCAAATCAATCAAACCAGCAATAATTGTTTGTATATGTGTGTACGTTGTGGTTTCAAAAGTCACTAAATCAGACACTAATCAACACTAAAACCAGTAAAAAATAAAATAAAAATGAGACCTTCATTGATCAGTTTCAGAACGATCTTGAGCTTTAGCAGAACTAGTTTGAGACCACATGGAAACATAAAGAAGGTACTATTATCAATGTGGAAAATGACAGTCTATTGTGTTGTTATGAAGTTTGAAATGTTCGTGTGTGTAAAAAAAAAAGGGTTTGTGAAGGACAAACGGACCTGACAGATGGATCGGTCCAATCTGCTCCTGAAGGTACTTTGAGTTGGGCTTTAACATATCACAAACTAGTCTTGTATTAATGATCTATTTGCATAACAGAGTCAGTATCGATACAGCAATACTTCGATACCGATGCGTGTCCTCATCTAAAGCCACGTTTCGACTGGAGCTTTGGAGCTTCTGTTAAGGGCGGGCTCAGTGAGCAAGTCTCAAACACAGCTAATGTTTTCTTAAGAAATACAATTGAAATTGTACTTGAATTATACTTTTGAACCGTGAGGTCGATCAGAGCGAGTCACAAAAAGACGTTTAGTCATTTCGAGTTTGTGTGTGTGAGGGGCGTGGCTAAAGCTAGTGTAAACGGGAACAGTTTTGCCTCATTTCTTTGACTTCCCTGCAAAGCCTCTACGCCGCGTTTGAACCTCTCTTCATGTCTTTGGATCACGTTAGACGCATTATGACCTGGAAATATCAGATTCTGGCTCTTGACAAAGCGAGTGCCGTGCGGCGCTAAACGGGAAACAGCTGTTGCTAACGTGCTTTGCTAGCTTTGTGGCGCTCAACATGTAAATTAGCGTCAGAGGGCTAATGGAAACGTGCCTTTAAGGGTATAAACTGGACAAAAACTAGCTAAAAGTGCACACATATCATTTTAAATTGCAGACCGGTCACAATTAAGTATTGTACCGCAGCGTGTGAGCACCAGCCGCAAAAAAAACACACATAAATCTATAACCAAAAGCTTTATTTCCACCTATAAAGTGGAAGAACAACCTGGATCTCGGGCCAGAAGCGGTGCCGTGGTTCTCTCTAATGAGGCTCTGCAGCACTCGAGGGGGGGAACACACACCTACGGGCGAGGGGCAACAAAAGCCACGCTGTCCCAGGCCCCTCGACGCCTCAATGGTGCGTTTATGGACCCGGGAAGGGCGCGGGTCAAACCGGGTCAGACCTGGTCCCGCTCACAAGTCCGGCCTCTGTATCCCACACTCCAAAGAAAAAAAAAAAAGGATTTAAAAACCAGCCAGTTTAAAAGTGTTAAAACCGAGGGGCTTTCCAGTGCGTTTCACAGGAAGACTGAAAGTGACATTTTGAGCATTTTCTGTTTTAACGCCGGAAAATAAAAAAGTATTTTTGACACTGCCTCCGTTAAAAGTGGCAGTACCTGAATGTTACTGCCTTAAAAACGTGAAAAAACTGAACTGGAACCGCGATGAGTTCATGAGCGCTTTTCACAACTTTCAGAGGCCAGAGCAGAGTTTGGCTGTCGCGGTAAAGCTGGCGACATCCGACCCTTTCCACAACACGCCGCGGCTAGTTACGGTTGCCTTAAAAACACAGAGATCCACTTCCTGCTCCATTCATTCCTTATGAAGCAGAGTCTGGAAAAGAGTGAGTTCCAGATGATAATCCCAGTCACATGTTCAGACCTTTACAGCCCATGTGAATACTTTTGTCGCTAAGCTAATGCTAATGCTAACGCTAGCATACAATAAATGTAATCAATAATATTCAAATAGCAGCACAAACTGAACTAAACTTTGTGTGTTTTATATTCAAGCTAATGTGTGTTAGCCTTTAGCTCTGAGACAAAAACACTTTTATAAACACGGAGGTCTCATATTTACATGGCACGTAAAAGTCTGAACCTGCTGCAGTGATCATCCATCTGGAACTCGCTCTCCAGAGAAAGAACGGAACGAGACGTGAAGATCTGAACGTTTACAACTGGAACTGGACCGGCCCACGGTGGCCGGAGCCAATCGTGAAAGGGGCCTACTAGCATGCTAGCAGTGCGATTCCTGATTTGCGGAGAATCAAAAATCTTTATAATTACATGCAGACGGCACAAACAGCTGTTAGGAATGATCTGTTCAAAACAACATCTTCCGAACGGTCAAAAGTCCTCAAAATTGCGCCTATAAACAGGAAACTGCAACCATGAATAACACGCTTAGAATGTTTTCCAATCTTTGTTTCTCGATACAATTTTGCACCTGATTCCATTTATTTTGGAAGCGCATTTTACCGTGATGATAGATTCGTTCAAACACACTTGCTTTTGGGTGCACACCATTACGTGTTCATCGAAAAAACGTGGCCGGTTTTGGCTTTTTGCTCGCGCGCTCGTTAGCTTAAGCGCAGGGGACTTTCCATCACGTTCCTAACAAGCCTCGTGTTGTTTTCACATAAACCGCGGCCGTAATTTTGCACCGTTTTACCACCGAAACAGCCGGTGCAAAAATTTACTTTTTCTGACTCTGACCGGAGCCAAAAGGTGTGTGAGTGAAGTTAGTTAAATGATTTTTTTGTTTGTTTTTATTTAAGTAGAAGTACAAAGTCTACAAAAATACTCGAGAAAACTGCAGAACGAAACATGAAATAATGCACACAATCTGGTCTTTTCAAAGGATCTACAAAACAAAACAAAATGGAATTGACCCGTGACTCCATCTACTGGCCGCAGAGGGAATCGCACTGGTGAGATAAACGAACGCTAGCTTGCCTCGGCGTGCGGAGAACGAGTCTAGAGATGATTTATGATTTAGTTGTTTTTTTTTTAAACGTCACACATCGAGGAGATTCAGAAGGGAGTGTTTTTGATGCTCGGAGGGAGAGGACTTTCTAACCAGGATTCATCAAACAGGCGTGAATGAAGCTAAATGCGACTCCAAGTGTGTTTTTGATGAACAACCTGGTTAAAAAAAGTCAAAAAAGTAAATATTTTGCGTAATACGTCTCCTTTAAACCAGGAATTTACACGCGTTTACCGCTTTTCCTACGTTTAGCGTCACTGTAGCTCCTGGTGTCAATTTGTGTCTTCTAGAGATGTCGCGATATCGAAATTTCAGCGTGTGACCAACTTGGAAACGGTAAAGTCATCGTGATAGTATTCGTGACCGCCACATACAAAGCGCTTTACATTTAGGTGTACTTTTCCGCAGATTGAATTAAAATAACTTAAAGTGACGTACGACAGGTTTTTTGGTGTGTTTATACCTGTTGTGTATATAAATGATAGTTTTACACGAGTCGAGCAGGTATTTGTGGAGAAAACTTGGAAAAATCAGTAGAGAACAACAGGAAGTGACATCACACCAGGGACACTCATTCCAGTCAAAGTTTATGCACAAATTAAACAAAAGAAACAACTTTTTTGACTCTCTAAAACATGAATTCAACAAAATAAAGTCGCTCTGATATAATTCTATTCGTCAACTAAATAAACTGTGACATTAGATGGGTTTTGGCCCAGTGGTTGCTGGGTAATTTCCTACTGTGATGTCATCAATTACAAACAGGAAGTGACATTATAAAACATAAAAAAATGAGCTATTCTGTGATGACATTTGTATAATTTTTTAGCTAAGTATCAAATATATTTATCTTAACTGCGTTTTAGTTCAATGAGCCGTCCGACCTGTAGGGGGCGCTTTAATTTTGCTTGTGATACAGTCAGGATTGTTCATTTTCGGTTCGTACGATTATATCGCGACATCTTGACATCCCTCGAGGTTACTCACAGCACGAGAAGTATCTAGTTCCAATACTAAATACTCGTAGTAACACATATTGGGAGAACAGTGACGTGATCTTCTGCTCAATGTCCCCAAATCGCAGACGCAGACGTTCATTCCAGGTTACAATATCGGCATGTCGTTTCCCAGTGTGTCTACAGCTGTGTGTCGTTCAGATAAGATCCAGATCTGTTCTGAGTCGGTTCCAGAACTAAAACCGAAAAAACCCCTAATCCTACATCCGCGTAAAGCTCTACAACTTCAGATACAACGGCAGATTTGGTAGACGCGCTCGAGACGCGGAGGAAACGTCTTGTACAGCGGGTTTCGTAACAAGAGCGTTTGGGCGAGAAGATCCGGGCCGATTTGAACCCGAGACGGCCGGACTAGAAACGAAACCCCGAACCTGAAGCCGAACCTTTGGAGCAGAAACGAAGGTCTGGACTCTGATTTAACTCTGATTAACTCTTGATTATAAGTGTCACAAGTTCTCGCGCAGAGGAACATCTGATCTGGAAATTCCGCCTAGATCTTCTACAATTCGGAGTAAAGCTGCTGTTGGAGGACGATCTGACGGACACTAGCATTTGTTGGGTTTTGACAGCTCTTCTTTAAAAGCTGACGCTGATTTCGTGAGATTTAGGGACTTGCAAATGAAGTAAAAGTGTCCAACCCAATCCAAGAATCCAATTTGAAGGGTTTTGGAGAACAAACTGAGCCCAGAATGTTTGAAAATAAAGAGTATTGCAGCTTTCTTTTTATGCTTCGAAGCCCAGCAGCAGATCGCTTTCCTTTCAGCAGATGCAGGACAAAAAGGAATAAATGAAGAAAAAGTCAAATGGATTAAATTAGTCCGATTTAAAGTTTTGGGAAATGGAAAGCAGACGCAGCTGGGGCTCGCTGAAGACACCAAACTTCATTCAGCTGGAGTAATATTGCGTTAGAAGCAGGAATGCAACAAGTTTAATCGCAACTAATCGCATTTGAATCATTGTCAGCCACTTTAGTAATCGAGTAACCGTTAGCTGGTCAATACACGGAATCCAAAACATGGCATGAGCTGAGGAAATAACTTTGGTGACGCAAATCGAGCCGCAAACCCATGAAAATGACACGGAACCTGTGTGAATTAAGTTTGAATGTGATGAAAACAGTCCTTTGGTCCATAAATGTGCTCCACCAGATCCTCAAACAAGCGGCTTCACTAGATGATGGTTTGTGTGACCTTTGGTAGTATTAGAGGAGGTACTGAACGACGTGTCAGTCCCTGCAATGGTTAAATGTGTTTTGGGGGGGCGTTTGAAGTGTCTGCTGTCGCCCCCTGCTGTCTCGGGGTGGAAAACCAGCCTTGCAACAATGACCACGACGAAGACAACTCTCCTGAGAAACCCTGGCCTCCTTTTTTTTAAATTAAATTTTTTATCGTTTTTTCCCCTTTTTGGATTGAAACAAGGCGGAGTCTGTCTTGCTGATGAATTTGACAGACATTTCACGTTTGTCTGATAATTAAACGGTTTTAAAAAGGCATGTTTTACCACATTTCTGTTGGACTGACGTCACATCGTTATCAGGATACGCCCCAAAAAAAATATTGAGACATTCATTTCCGTCAATATCGCCCACCTCTAAGTGAAATACTTTTAGTTTTTAGTAACAGTTTACACGTGAACTTTGATACTTTTACTTGAGTAGACTTTTACCTTGACTTGACTCAGTGTTTTGCTCCGTATTTGTACTTTTACCAACACATTTTGAGTCCTTCTTCCGCCCCTGGACTTGACTCGGCTCCTCTAACCAAACCGAGTGTGTGTGTCCTGCGGTTCTAATGACGCCAGTGTTTTGTTTATTGTGCCGTTTGTTGTCGTTGTTGTTTTGCGAGCGTGTCCGTAGCAGACGCGTGACACGATGTTTTCGCGGACGTCAAGCACCTTAAGTTTGTCGAAAAGGAAAGGTTTCTCGTGCCGACGTGGACCCTCCAGGTTCTACACTACAAGGTCCGTAGGTGACAACGTGCAACATCTCCCCAGCACGAGATCTGTTTGGACCATCATCAGAAAACGACGCTTGGATTTCTGTGAACAATACAATACGAAAGGCCAAAATCGCTCTGCCAAAACTGCCAAACAGCAAAGTACAACAGGAGATAGAGACGTAGGACTAAATCTGGGACTAAACCTGGGCTAGAACAGGACTAAATCTGGGACTAAACCTGGGCTAGAACAGGACTAAATCTGGGACTAAACCTGGGCTAGAACAGGACTAAATCTGGGACTAAGGACTAAATCTGGAGTACTTGGATAGAACAGGATCTAAATCTGGGACTACAACCTGGACTAGAACAGGACTAAATCTGGGACTAAACCTGGGCTAGAACAGGACTAAATCTGGGACTAAACCTGGATAGAACAGGACTAAATATCTGGGACTAAACATGGACTAGAACAGGACTAAATCTGGGACTAAACTGGACTAGACCAGGACTAAATCTGGGACTAAACCTGGACTAGAACAGGACTAAATTTCTGGGACTAAACCTGGACTAAGAACAGGACTAAATCTGGGACTAAACCTGGACTAGAACAGGACTAAATCTGGGGACTAAACCTGGGCTAGAACAGGACTAAATCTGGGACTAAACCTGGACTAGAACAGGACTAAATCTGGAACTAAACCTGGACTAGAACAGGACTAAATCTGGGACTAAACCTGGACTAGAACAGGACTAAATCTGGGACTATAACTGGACTAGAACAGGACTAAATCTGGGACTAAACCTGGACTAGAACAGGACTAAATCTGGGACTAAACTGGACTAGAACAGGACTAAATCTGAAACTAAACCTGGACTAGAACAGGACTAAATTGAACTAACCTGGCTAGAACGGGACTAAATCTGAAACTAAACCTGGGCTAGAACGGGACTAAAATCTGAAACTAAACCTGGGCTAGAACAGGACTAAATCTGGGACTAAACTGGGCTAGAACAGGACTAAATCTGGACTAAACCTGGTAGAACAGGACTAAATCTGGGACTATGCTAAACCTGGACTAGAACAGGATAAATCTGGACTAACTGGCTAGAACAGACTAAATCTGGACTAAACCTGGACTAGAACAGGACTAAATCTGGACTAAACCTGGACTGAGACAGGACTAAATCTGGACTAAACCTGGACCTAGAACGGACTAAATTCTGGGACTAAACCTGGCTAGAACAGGACTAAATCTGAGACTACACTGGGCTAGAACAGGACTAAATCTGGGACTAAACCTGGACTAGAACAGGACTAAATCTGGGACTAAACCTGGCTAGAACAGGACTAAATCTTGGGACTTAACTTGGACTAGAACAGGACTAAAATCTGGGACTAAACTGGACTAGAACAGGACTAAATCTGGGACTTAACTTGGGCTAGAACAGGACTAAATTGGGACTTAACTTGGACTAGAACAGGGACTAAACTGACTGAGACTAAATCTCTAGGGACTAAGAAGGACTAAATCTGGACAAACCTGGCTAGAACAGGACCTAAATCTGCTGGGACCTAAACCTGGACTAGAACAGGACTAAATCTGGGACTAAACCTGGACTAGAACAGGACTAAATCTGGACTAAACTGGACTAGAACTGGCGGACTAGAACAGGACTAAATCTGGGACTAAACCTGGACTAGAACAGGACTAAATCTGGGACTAAACCTGGACTAGAACAGGACTAAATCTGAAACTAAACCTGGACTAGAACGGGACTAAATCTGAAACTAAACCTGGGCTATAACAGGACTAAATCTGGGACTAAACCTGGACTAGAACAGGACTAAATAAGACCAAGTGTGAACAGAGTCTAAAGTGAGCCGTTTTACTCTGTACATTTTGATTTATGCAGTTTGTAAAAATGACTTATGAACAGGAAAAGTATTAAGCAAACAAAGTCAATAAACAGCTCTAAAGTCTAGAAACTGAAGTTGATGGATAAAAAAAGCAAATTCTGCAAATTCTGCTAAAAGCGGTTTATCTTTACGAAGATCACGTTTCACTCTTTAACCGTTTAAAAATCTGTGACATTAGGTGGGATTAAAACCAAGACTAAACCTGGACTAAACCTGGACTAAACCTGGACTAAACCTGGACTAAACCTGGACTAAAACTGGACTAAAACTGGACTAAAACTGGACTAAACCTGGACTAAAACAGGAGTAAATCTGGACTAAACCTGGTCTAAACCTGGACTAAACCAAGACTAAACCAAGACTAAACCTGGACTAAAAACAGGACTAAACCAGGACTAAAGCAAGACTAAAACAAGACTAAAACAGGACTAAAACAGGACTAAACCAGGACTAAAGCAAGACTAAAACAGGACTAAAACAGGACTAAAACAGGACTAAAGCAAGACTAAAACAGGACTAAAACAGGACTAAACCAGGACTAACCCAAGACTAACCCAAGACTAAACCAGGACTAAACCTGGACTAAACCTGGACTAAAACAGGACTAAACCTGGACTAAACCTGGACTAAACCAGGACTAAACCAGGACTAAAGCAGGACTAAACCAGGACTAAAGCAGGACTAAACCAGGACTAAACCAGGACTAAACCTGGACTAAAGCAAGACTAAACCAGGACTAACCCAAGCCAAAGCCAGGACTAAAGAGGAAAGGGGAAATATATTATAATTGGAAGATGGGACGTGGGCCGGATTAGATGGTTTGAAGGGCCTGATGTGGCCCGCGGGCCTTAAATTGAATAGGCCTACTATACAAGATTAAATCTGGACAACTTGTGTTTTATTGGTGATTCGCCTGAGGAGGTTTGTGTGTGAAAGAACGTGGTTAAAGAGATCATTGGCAGAGATTGGTAGCCACATGTCAGTCAGTTTGCCCCAGGGCAGATGTGGATCTGTAGAGTTATGTGTTCTGTTGAGTCAAGGCACAGCATTTAGACTCTAAGATTATCTGTTTAAACTCTAAATGTTTATGAGCGAAAAGGATTCAATGGAAAGTGTTGAAATAAAGGGACAGAAAATGACGACAAAAACATGGACTGAACCGACTTGAATTGTGTCTTTAAGGTTCACATTTAGCTTTTGGAATGTAGCTGAAAGTGTAAATGAATGCAAAGTGACTCAGAAACAGCTCTTTTATTATTCTTTACTATTCTTTAGTTATTATTGACAAAACAAGTGAGACTCAAAAGTGTTTTTATATTATATTTCAACAGAATCACGTCAAACTAGTCCCACGTTTCAGTGCATCTTTGACCTCGAGCGTTCACCGAATTCATAACGATTAAACTTAATGACTTATCTCGCGCAGACAAACTGGCAACACCACACATTTCCCCATTAAAAGAGAAAATGAAAAAGCCCAGTAGAAATTCCCTCAAATCATCCAATTTCTGCCACGCGTGAAACAACTCACGAGGCGGAAACCAGATTTAAACAAGACCAAGTTTGAACCGGATCAAAACCAGCCGTGGCTAAAGCTGCACAAATACTCACGGAAATGTTCGGGTTTTGCATTTTACCTACAGATATAATCATACATTAACACAAATTATACTTTTTGTGACGCTGAAATACAACTGAAATCTTTTTTTTTAGAGAGACTGTCAATTCGAAAATGTGCAATATTTTTGGTTGTAAAGACTCAAAACCAGTAGCATTTAGCGCCGGTGTGCGTTAACTGCTGAAAATACCGACATGTTTTACATTCTGATGACATTTTAAAAGGGTCTATAATTCAAACTGCTCGATCGTCTGAACTGAAGTGACAGTAAGTCGCGCTTGGATGTTTGCGCGGCTCATGGGAAACACGTGTAAACCTGTGGCGCAGACCTCCATTGCTCCGCATCACAACCGTATTTCCAAGGGCCTTTAAGACAGTTGTTTGGCCTCGAGAAAGAACAGATCGTGTCTCACAAGCCGTTCCAATTGAAAACACTGTCGATAGCTAACGAGTGAAGAATGCAGTCGTCTTCTTTTTCCTCTCGTCTTGGGTTTGAGGGAAATGGTTAATCGCGTAATGGCGCTTTGTAATTGGAGATGGTTCGGGGGAAAGCGTTTGATCTGCACGCCGGCGGTTGTCAATAACAGAGAGAGAAGCCGTTTCAACCCTGCCGTCATCATAAACGACATAAACAAACAACTCTACTCGATGCAGCCAAAATAAATGGGAAATGAAGGAAACGGTGTTGAAACTGATGAACTGAAACCCAAAGGAGAAGCAGGAAATCACAAAGAATTCTGTTGGAAAAATGTGCCCACTACTCAAGTTGTTGGAGAAACGACATTCCTTTTAACTTTAGAACTATGTACTTGGGCCTCAAAACTCCTGCCATGGACACAATGAATGGATACTTTCGGAATGTACTTTGGAGGCAGTTAGAAAGGCCATCACAAAGAAATGGTTGACACCAAACAACACCTACGATCAGAAAAAAGGAAAAACTAACATTCGGACATATTTGACCGACTCTGGACTCAATGGGACTTTTATTTCAAGTCTTCTGTGTCACGATCTTCTGTGTTTTTCTTGGTTGTTTTGTTGTAATTTTCTTTTAAATGTTGCTTTTTGGTCCTGTTTTGTGTCTGTTCTGTTTTTAAACAGAAAAAACAAAAAAAAACAATGTGTCTCGGATGACAAACTCCAACAATAGAAATGATAGATGGATACCAGCGGAGTATCCTTTTTGGCTGCAGCAAAAGAAGGCAAAAACAAAGAAATGGATGACGACAGGGAAAGAAATGGTTGACACAAACATCACAAACATCGAAGACGGACATCAGAAAAATGGCCAAACAAACATTCGGACTCAATTTGGAAATGTGACCGAATCAATGGGACTTTTATTTCAATTCTTCTGTGTCATGATTGTGTTTTTTTGGTTGGTTATTTTTTTCATTTTGCTCTCTGGTCCTGTGTCGTGCCTGTTATGTTTTTATATATTAAACTAAAAAATTAAAGTAAAATTAAAAAAGTGTCTCGGATGTAAAACTCTAACAATAGAACCGATAGATGGATACCTGCGGAGTGCGGAGGGAAAGAGTCGACTGTCAACTCTAGGGCTGAAGTTATTGAACTCCAAATACATATAATTTTTTCTTTATTCTTTTGTCTTTGAACGATCTTTTTACTCGTCAAAACAAGCGACAGCGCGTCCGTCAAACTGCCACAGAGCGCGGACGACGTTAACGATTCAAACGCGTTGTCCTGACTGAGGTCCGCGGCTCCACTCCCGGGGTCAGAGGTCACGCGTGGGCAGGATGTTCAGCTCCAGAGAGAGAGAGAAAAGAACCTTCAGACGCAGACAACGGGACGCGACGGAGGTCGAGGCCGGCCCCCCCGGGGGCAAAGGACCGTTTGAGAACCACGCTCTCAGGTGTCACAGAGCTCGTTTTTGTCCTGGTTTGTTTTAATTTGGACTAACTGAAGTCTTGATGAACGTCCTGGATTCGTGGCAGATTTCAACCCCCAAGATGTGCAATTAATTAGATTTTTAACAGAGATCGAGATTCAGTCCGAGTTCAGACTTTGGAGGAATAAATGTCACTTGTACGTTACGTTCGTTTACTTTAAAGTCTAGTCACAAGTTAAAAAAAATATTGTAATCACAGTCGTTGTTTTGGAGATCGAGTGAATCGTATTTAATTCAAACTGTTAAAAGAGAGACAGAGCCCCCTACAGTATAAAGTGATATTTCTGCACTTTTGTGTTCACAAGACACGACCAGAGAGACACAAACCAAAATAAACATCCAACGACAGCCATAAATGAAGAAGCCTAAAGTACGGCTCCCCCTTGTGTCCATTTTCAAACCAAGTCCAAATGTCATTTTCTTCCATTTTATGTATTTGCATTATAATATTAGTCCAGTCTTTGATCGTCGGTACACTTTGTGTCAGCCAGGAGGATGTTCCCGAGATAACTGCTGCTTGTGCCCATGGCAGGAGTCCTGAGGCCCAAATACATAGTTCTGAAGTCCAGTGGGACGGTGATGTCGTAAAGTGTCTGTAAGGCTTTGTTGATCTCAGTCCAATACTTGTGAACAGGACAATCCCAGAACACATGATAGTGGTTTTCCTCCTGCCGCCACAGCCTCTCCAACAGTCTGCATTTCCCTGTGAGTCATGGGCACTTCGACATGGGGTTATAAAGAAGCGACACACTTTTCCAACAGAATTCCCTCCAAACATGTGACTTTGTGGTTCTCCAATGAGACGTACATACACTTTCCCACTCTTCATCTGCCAGAACAAAGTGACCCTCTCTTTCCCATTTACTTTAATGTAAATCAGTAGTGAGTGCCCAGATTGTTAATACATTTGTACAGTTTAGATATTAATCCCTTGAAAGCTCTGATTTCTAAGCTTTAATGAATATTTCAGTCAAAGGGCTGTGATGGTCATTCTTTTAGATTCTTTGATTATAAAAACTCCTTATTTGTAAATACCTATAAAAGTCCTGCTTCTCCAAGGCAGAGGATTCTTTACTTTACTGATTCTCCACAGTTTGTACTTGAACCTCAACAACACATTTACAGGCACATTTTAGCTCCTGATACGTTGTTAAAAAAGTCTTTATTGCATCTTTAACACCTTGTGGCCTTGTAACTCAAACCAAGTGAAATCATCTGCTTCATCGCACAGTTTAGATTGTTGTAAGAGCTTTCCTTTTTTATGATTCCAAAAGAGCCGATTCCAAGAAAATCCTTCATCCTCCAGAAGCGTTTCAAGCACAAATCTCTGCGGCCAATCGGGCTCGTCGCCGCGGTGCCAGGACGAAGGCTCCGCAAACAGCTCCGGGCCTAATGAACTCCCAGAACAGGAACGCCTCAGACAGAAAAACAACACGCTTTCCATTTTAAAAAGATGTTTCCAATAAACAGCCGCGACTCCATTTTGAGTCTCGCCAGCTTTCATTTACGAGCCGACAATTGGACGGCAGCATTTGGGCCGGTTAATCAACTTTTTAAAAGGCTGTAGAAAGTGATGATGTCATTGTTTCTATAGAAAACAAATAAACAGAAAGAAAAACCAATTGAACACATCCGACGTCACTGACTATAGACCCTGCGTTCTATTAGCCTGGTACCATTCCGCGAGTTAGCGTTAGCGTTACTGCCTTTTCTTTGTTTTTGTATTGTATTTTCCGTATGTTTTTTTTTTTTTTTTTTACAATTAAACACAAACAAAGAACATGACCAGAGAGCGAAAAACAAAGTCTGTTTTCAAATTAAGTACAATTTTTCCATTACCGCTGCCAGAGGTATCCATTTGGCGTGTCCATGGCAGGAGTTTTGAAGCCCAAGTACATAGTTCTGAAATCCAATGCGATGATGATGTCAAAAACGCTTTATTACGCGATTTATTTATCTCAGTTCAATATTTTTGAGCGACAGGAAAGTCCCAGAACACGTGATGGTTGCTGCTTGCCTCCTGGCGCCACAGTCTCTCCAACAGTTAGCATTTCCTTGTGACTAATGAGCGGTTTGACATGTTGTTATGAAGAAAACATGCGATAAGTAGTTCTCCATTAAAGACGTGCAAACATTTTCCCCATCTTCATCTGATCGCTAATGCATTTCAATGGGAGAGTTAGCGTTAGCATCCACACATCAAAAAACTACGAAAAACCAGGGCTGTTTTGGCGACTGAAACCAGAAGCGTAACACCAGAGCAGAGTTAGAAAACCACGTGTAGAAGTGTTTTGCGTAGATTGTTAGCGTCAGTGATTAGCGCCGAAATGAGCATTAGCGGTTAGCGCCGAAATGAGCACACATGCCAACAACCTCGTGATAACGTTTTCATAAATCTAAAGCTATTCGGGACAATATCGCACTCCGTTCACTTCAGTGGAGAACAAAAACGGTCTCGTCGCTAAAATATAATATAAAGTAGATTGATTTGTGTAAAATGTTGTTTACTAATACGACAGCGTGTAGGGACCTGTCAACAAACGACAAAATGACACGTTTTCTATCCGTAGACCATAGAAGCCTAGAAACAGTTTATATTTACCATCTTTTACATGCACAACTGTATATATGTACCTTATTTTAGAACGAAACGCTCATAATGTCAGGTTTGTCATTTTAACGGTCCAGTTTTAGTTCACTGCCTCATTAACAACACTGTGTGCGAGTGGAAAATTACACAATATGCCCGGGCTTGTGCGAGAACCTCAAACGCACTGAATAATACCATTCAACTGGAATGTGTCAATACAGCAACAGAACTCCCGGCGCGCGCTAATGAAGTCTATATTTCACCACGCGCTCGCTGTAAATCTGAACATGGCACGAGCGTGACATGTTGTTTTAGCGTCTCGTCACCGCGGCGTTAGCTCGGCCTCGAACGAGCCGAGAAACAAGCAAACAAACAGCCGCTCCTGTGCGTTTGTGGCCTGGAAACGCTGCACGCTCCTTCCATCGTAGAAAGTACCCAGTCACTTTCATTCAAGACCAGGGCTGAACGCTCAAGCCGAGTTCTAAAAAGGCACCAAACCACTGCAGCACCAAGAAGGAAACCCGCAAATATTCGTGCCACTTTAAATGAACAAGACTTTTCCACAGTTGGTGCAGGGCAGGGGTGAGGGGGGGGGGTTTCCACTGGCCAAAGTGAGCCTTGTTCCACCAGTCGAGAAGTTCAAACGGGTCCTTTTGAGGAACCTACTGCCAAAAAGGGCCGGGTGCAGATCGGCTTCAGGAACACTTTAGTAAACGAGAAGCTTCAGGATAATTCAGCGAGAGAGAGAGCGCGCACACGAGGGCGAAAACAAGTCAGACACAAGTCACAAACGCACCTCTACGCCACGTTTGGACCGCTCTTCATGGCTTTGGATCACGTTAGACGCATTACGACCTGGAAATATCAGATTCTGGCTCTTGACAAAGCGAGTGCCGTGCGTCGGTTGAACAGGAAACGGCTAATGCTAACGTGCTTTGCTAGCTTTGTTTTGCTAAGGCTCAACATATAAGTTAGCATCAGCGGAAATACGGCGCTTTAGCACAAGATCAAGTCTGATCTTTGGCGTTCTCTCTTGTCCAATCACCTCACGCAAAATAATAAGAATTATACAAATAAAAAGAATAAGAATAAGAAAAAATAAAATAAAAAATAAAATAAAATAAAAATAAATAATAAATAATAAATAAATAAAAATTATAATAATAAAAATAATAATAAATTAAAAAAATATAAAATACAAAATGAATTAAAATAAAACATTAGGATAAGAATAATAATCGTCCCAGAAGGATTTGGATAGTTTAAACGGCTGGTGCGGTTCACTTAAACCGGGGAAACCTGATTTTCACACAACAAAACACATAACACATCTTTAGAACAGGTTATTTCAAACAGTGGAACCCGAGCGTGGCCAATCAGAGCGCTGCTTTCTGCTCTTACTTCCTGGTTGGAAGCAGTCGCGCGCGCAGCGGTCTCATTTTGTCACTAAATGCTGATCTTTAAGGCCGCGGCGGCACTTTCAGACTGTGGAAACGCGAGATCGGACGCAAAATGATGAATAAACCTGAATAAAGGTCTGAATAACTACGCGGGTGAAACCAGAACCAAACCAGGTCGATTAAAACCAACCTAACAGTTGGAGAGCCATAGTGAGTTTGAGTATGAACAATGTCGAACACACACCCAGGCTCTGTGGCCGAGTGATGAAACCAGAGAATAACTGGGAGCAGATGCAGTCGCCTGAAAACATCCAAAATGGAGGAGAGCTGAGCGGGACAGCCTGATCAGAGAGTCATCGGTGATATTTACCACCACGCCGGTTAGAATACTGTGTACCACCTTTGACCGGCGTACCAAAGATCGCTATGGTGACGCAGGGTTTTAAGCATTTAAGCAGATTTATTCAAACTATATTCATATATTTTTTCCACTTCCCGCTCAACGTGGCTAAATGTACAAAAGAAAATCAGCCAAAACGTTTTCAGATATTTTGTATTGTGAAACCTTAACTGCACCTTTAATTAGCCTCAATAAAGCATGAACATAATGAACAAATCGTTTATTAAGAAAGATTCAGGATTAATAACTACTTAATTAAGACGTTAGGTGTTAGGATATTAAAGTTACTAAACATAAATAGTTCTTACTAAATATTAGTTCATTATGATTCAAGTCTTCATTAAGGCTAATGAGAGCGTACTTATTATAAAATGTTACCTTTACATTTGGTTCAGATCTGGTTTTTGGGACCTGGTCTGGTTTAGAACTGGGTTAGACCTGGGTTAGACCTGGTTTAGACCTGCCTTAGTCCTAAAGTTACATTCATATTTAACGTTTGTCCAAAAGATCATCGTTATGAATGAAATGTGGTTTGTTTTGGTTCATTTAAAGCTGCACAGTGTCACTTTTCTGGGATCCGTCTCGCACCTCGAAAAACATGACCTGCTTGTCTCTCACTGAAATATATAATGCCCTATTGAGGAACATTTTCATCTCCATGGAGACGATCAGCTTCACAGGGAAAGTGACATGAAGTGCAGCCTGTTCACACGGACGTTTCCTTTGTCCGGGACGATCTTCCGCGTAGCATGTTGACGTTTGGCGTTAGCCTGTTGCTGCGGCGACGTTCCCCCGTTGTTCCTCGCCCCGACTTAACGTTGAGCGCATCTGACGGGCGTTTCTCGAGGCTTTGCGTCCATCGCGCCGCAGGAACTTGGCGCGTCGGTGTCAACAAATAACCGAGCAAATAAATAGCAACATAATCACGGCGTCAATCTGGATGTGCGCGGAGCCGTCCGGTCAGCGGGGCCAGCGGGGGCAGCGGGGGCAGCGGGGGGCACTGTCCATCGGCCAAAGGGCTGCAGAAGTACTTACTGTTTCTGAGACGTAAAAGGCCGAGCCGCTGTTTACATTTGGGGTGAGTTTTTTTGGTCAAAACGATGTAAAATGTGAATAAAATTAAACATTGAAAAAGGTGCAGGATCAAGTGGATTTGTTTTGGACCAGAATGAATCAAACTTGACAAAATAAATATAAATATGGCGCAATTAAACATATATATTTGTAACTTGTCCCTACACCAAAGGACATGTAAAAAAATACAAATAAAATCATAATAAATGTGAAATTGTCTCGTTTCTTCCGGAGCAGCGACTTTCTTGGATAAATCTTGTAAAATCATAATTTAGGGAAGAACTTGACCTAAACTGTGAATATATTGTTTATAACTTGTAAAATGAGCCATTGCAACAAGAAAAAAAAAGATCTCAACTAAGATTTGAGCGGAAAAAAACTGTTTTCCTCCCAAAAATTCATCATTTTCTTTCCAGCTTTTCTTGGGCACGATTTAACGACGTGTGCGTTCAATTTGTCGTATCACAGTCAAAATGAAACCGCTTCTGATATTAAATTGTGGCTTAACTTCCCGACAGTTCGTTTTGAGCGATTTGTCGTGTGATTACTAAAAGATAAAGAAGTAAACAATGTATTTACGTTCAATGTAGAAAGTGAAAAAAGGGAAATAATTGTCAAAAACGTCACATTTTGACATGAATCGAAGGAAAACGCTTGATGTTCTTATGATTTTGGATAAAACGGGGGAAAAACACTTTGTCACATGCTTCATTATGATCAGTATGAACTTAATAACATTTCCACAAAGTAATACTTGGAATTTCAACATTTGCTTTCAAACGATTATTTCTAATGCACATCGAGACTTTTTAATTCTGTTTGTGATTTCTATTGTGATTGAAGACTGCTAGATGGGGAATATTTAATACGTTGAAAATGTATATATTTTTGGACATTTTGGTGAAATAATGCCACCGTCTTTGTTATAAAAAGGTCGTTTCGTTTGTGTTTTAGAGTCGGTTTAGTCCAGATAATCCAAACACGTCCAGCCTAGTCCTGTTACTGAAATAAGGAGGATTTTAGATTTGTAACTAGTTTGAAGTCAATTCGATTCTCATTATTTTGACAGCCGTACTGTGATTAAGACTGACAACGATGTGACGTAAATGTAGAAACTAAAACAAGAGCAAACGGACTGAAGACACTTTCTAAATTCACCTGGAACGCGCTGAACTGTGTCATCTCGAACCAAAGCATCACGAGCAGGAACTAAAAAAAGGATTCGGGTCAGTAGGTCTGGTCCTCGCTCAAAATAATCTCACAATCTGGGTTTTTTTCTGTTCTTCTCGTTTCCTGACGTCGCACGGCTTCAGCGACGACTCGTTTGTTTACACAGAGCAGGTAAAGCAGGACCACCGGATCCAGCAGGGCCCAACGTGAGCTCCAGGACCACCTGAAGGCCGGCTTTAGACCGGCTGAAGACAGGACTAAAGCAGGACCACCGGATCCAGCAGGGCTTTTAGACCGGCTGAAGACAGGAAGCAGACCACCGGATCCACCAAGGAGCTAGACCACCTGAAGGCCGGCTTTCTAGCAGGGCCAAACGTGAGCTCAGGACCACCAAGGCCAGCTTTAGACGGCTTAAAACAGGACTAAAGCAGGATAAAGCAGGTCTAAGCAGGGTCTAAAACAGGACTAAAGGCAGGTCTAAATTGATTTAGTCCTGCTAGTGCTTTAGTCCTGCTTTAGTCCAGCTTTTTAGACCTGCTTTTTAGTCTGCTAGCTTTAGCTGCTTTAGTCCTTTAGTCCTGCTTTAGTCCTGCTTTAGTAGCTTTAGACCTGCTTTAGTCCTGCTTTAGACCTTTAGCTTTAGACCTGCTTTAGCTGCTTTAGACCTGCTTTAGACCTAGGCTTTAGCTTAGCTTTTAGTCCTGCTTTAGCTTTACCTGCTTTAGTCTGCTTTAGCTTTTAGACCTGCTTTAGTACCTGCTTTAGTCCTGCTTTAGTCCTGCTTAGTCCCTAGCTTTAGCTTTAGACCTGCTTTAGTCCTGCTTTAGTCCTGCCTTTTTAGACCTGCTTTAGAAGCTTTAAGTCCTGCTTTAGTCCTGCTTATGTCCAGCTTTAGCTTTAGCGCTTTAGACCTGCTTTAGACTTGCTTTTGCTTTAGACCTGCTTTAGACCTGCTTTAGACCTGCTTTAGACCTGCTTTAGTCCTGCTTTTTAGCTGCTTAGCTGCTTTAGAGTCCTGCTTTAGACCTGCTTTAGAGCTTTAGTGCTTTACCTGCTTTAGTAGACCTGCTTTAGACCTGCTTTAGTCCTGCTTTAGCCTGCTTTACCTGCTTTAGTCCTGCTTTACCTGACCTGCTTTAGTCCTGTCCTGCTTTAGACCTGCTTTAGACTGCTTTGCTGCTTTAGACCTGCTTTAGACCTGCTTTAGACCTGCTTTAGACCTGCTTTACCTGCTTTACCTGCTTTACTGACCTGCTTTAGCTTTACCTGCTTTTTGCAGTAGACCTGCTTTAGTCCTGCTTTAGTCCTGCTTTAGTCCTGCTTTAGTCCTGCTTTAGACCTGCTTAGACCTTTTAGTCCCTGCTTATCCTTTTGCCTGCTTTCCTGCTTAGACCTGCTTTAGTCCTGCTTTAGTCCTGCTTTAGTCCTGCTTTAGTCCTGCTTTAGTCTGCTTTAGCTGCTTTAAGAGTCCTGCTTTAGACCTGCTTTATTTATTCCTGCTTTAGTCCTGCTTTAGTCTGCTTTAGAACCTGCTTTAGTTGCTTTAGTCTGCTTTAGGCCTGCCTGCTTAGACGCTTTAGTCTGTAGCTGCTTTAGACCTGCTTTAGTCCTGCTTTAGTCCTGCTTTAGACGCTGCTTAGTCCTGCTTTTGTCCTGCTTTAGACTGCTTTAGTCCTGCTTTAGTAGACCTGCTTAGTCCTGCTTTAGACCTGCCCTTTTAGCCTGCTTTAGGTCCTGCTTTAGGCCTGCTTTAGCCTGCTTTAGGCCTGCTTTTAGTCCTCTTTAAGTCCTGCTTTAGTCCTGCTTTAGACTGCTTTAGACTGTTACCTGCTTTAGCTTTAGTCCTGCTTTGTTTTTAGTCCTGCTTTATGCTTTAGAGACCTGCTTTAACCTGCTTTAGAGTCCTGCTTTAGTCCTGCTTTAGTCCTGCTTTACCTGCTTTAGTCCTGCTTTAGTCCTGCTTTAGTCTGCTTTAGTCCTGCTTTAGTCTGCTTTAGTCCTGCTTTAGAGTCCTGCTTTAGTCCTGCTCTGCTTTAGTCCTGCTTTAGTCCTGCTTTAGTCCTGCTTTAGACTTTGTCCTGCTTTAGTCCTGCTTTAGTCCTGCTTTAGTAGTACCTGCTTTAGACTGCTTTAGTCCTGCTTTAGACCTGCTTTAGTCCTCATTTTTGTCCTGGTTTAGTCCTCTTTAGTCCTGTTTGGTCCTGGTTAGTTCCTGCTTTAGTCCTGCGTTTAGATCTGCTTAGTCTCTCTTTACCTCATTATTCCTGCTTTTCTTAGTCCCGGCTTAGTCCTTAGACTTTAGTCCTGCTTTAGGACTTAGAGCTTAGTCCTGCATTTGCTTTACACTTGACCTGTTTCTGCTTTATAACGTACCTTGCGTTTTAGTCCTGCTTTATCCGCTTTAGTCCTGCTTTAGTCCTGCTTAGTCCGCTTTAACCTGCACTTTTAGTCCTGCTTTAGACCTGCCTTTAGCCTGCTTTAGTCCTGCTTTAGTCCTGCTTTTAGGCCGCTTAGACCGCTTTAGACCTGCTTTACCGCTTTACCTGCTTTTAGTTAGGGCACTGCTTTAGACCTGCCCTTTAAGACTTCTCACTGCTTTAGTCCGCTTAGTCTGCTTAGTCTCTCACTGTTAGACCCCGCTTAGATGGTCTAGACCTGCTTAGTTCTGTGGTCATAACCATCTTCCAACATGTTATCATTCCTTGCATGTTAGTCTGTTTAGTCCTGCCTTTGAGACCTCTTATTTCCTGCTTTAGTCCTGCTTTAGACCTTGCTTTTAGACCTGATTAGTCCTTGCTTTAGCTGCTTTAGACCGGCATAGTCTGCTTTACCCGCAAAGTACTGTTTAGTCCCTTTGTCCTGGTTTTAGTCCTAGAGCTATTAGACCCGGTTTATCCTGTTTAGACCGTGTCTGTTAGACCTGCCTCTTAACCCTAGCTTTTATAATGTATTTAGACCCTTTAGTCTGTTTAGATACACTTGCTTTTATCAATTGGTCTGAACCTTTAGTTCCTGTTTAGAGTAAATGTCTGGTTAGACCAGTTTTGGTCCTGTTTAGTCCAGTATAGTCCTGCTAGCACCCAGTTTATCTCTGGTTTAGACGGTACAGTCGCCTTTTAGACCCGGTATAGTCCCTGGTTTAAGACCCAGTTTAGTCCTGGTTAGAGACCCAGTTAGTCCATGGTTTAACCGTTTTAGTCCCTGGTTTAGACGCGCGGTATAAGTCCTGGGTTTAGACCCGGTATAGGTCCTGGTTTAGACCCAGTTTGTCTGGTTTAGACCCAGTTTAGTCCTGGTTTAGACCAGTTTTGTCCTGGTTTAGATGCCAGTATAAGTCCCTGGTTTAGACCTCAGTTTAGTCCTGTTTAGACCAGTAATAGTCCTGGTCTTAGACGCTCGGTATAGTCCTGGTTTAGACCAGTTTTAGTCCCTAGGTTTAGACCCGGTAATACAGTCCTGGTTTAGACCCAGTTTAGTCCTGGTTTAGACCAGTTTAGTCCTGGTTTAGACCCGGTATAGTCCTGGTTAGACCAGTTTTTAGTCCTGGTTTAGACCCAGTTTAGTCCTGGTTTAGACCCAGTTTATCCGTTATGACCAGTTTAGTCCTGGTTTAGACCCGTATAGTCCTGGTTTAGACCCAGTTAGTCTGGTTTAGACCCAGTTTAGTCCTGGTTTAGACCCAGTTTAGTCTGGTTGAGCCCCAGTTGAGTCCTGGTTTAGACCCAGTTTGTCCTGGTTTAGACCATGCGTAGATCAGTAGTTGGTTAGACCATTTAGTCCTAGGTTTAGACCAAGTCTATCAACCAGTTTAGTCCTGGTTTTAGACTCCAGTTTATCCTGGTTTAACCATTTAGTCCTGGTTTGAACCTAAACTCCTTCGATTTGGTTTCGTTTGTTTGGTGACCCAGCTACATTGGTCGTGGTTCCGTTTCACATACATTGAATGGCGAAATGTTCTATATTTCGGTGTTCTCTTAAAGCTCCACTGTACTGCCACAATAAACCCCCACCTCCGGCCCCAAAGCGCGCCCGTACAAGTTCGAGCCACATCCGATCCTCATGCCCAAAAACGCCAGTTGACTTTTCCTCTCAAAAAACAAACCCCCAAAAAAAAAAAAAAAAAAGAAATCACCTTCTGTTCTCAATTATGGCGAGGCCCCGGACCCTCTTCCCTGTCACGCTACACAAAGGAGCGGGCGACACTTCCTCATTGCCCGACACGTCCGAGCGCGCACCCATCAGCAAAAAAAACGCATACTCACCGCGTTCGGAGCGCTGCTGCTGGGTCTGCGTCAGGTTTTTGGAGTCTGGATGCGAGACCGCTCGGCGTTGGCAGTCCGTGGGCTTCTGCAGAGTCGGACAAACTTTGACTTCCTCTGCTGCTGCTGCCTGCTCCTCCTCCTCCTGTGCCCTCCTCCTCCTGCTGCTCCTCTTCC
Source organism: Chaenogobius annularis (assembly GCA_015082035.1). Classification (NCBI taxonomy): domain Eukaryota; kingdom Metazoa; phylum Chordata; class Actinopteri; order Gobiiformes; family Gobiidae; genus Chaenogobius; species Chaenogobius annularis. The sequence goes on along the minus strand of BJKM01001017.1, from coordinate 7,601 downwards.
TGCTCCTCCTCTCTCTCCTCCTTTTCCTCCTCGCTCGTCTCCTCTGTTCTTTTGATTCGCTGACCCTGCTCCGTCACGTGACCCGACACTTCAAAATATCAGCACATTTTTACAGCGCAGAACGCCCCGAGAAGGAAAACAGAGTGCGCGCGGGGTAAGGTTAAAGCAGAGGGGGAGATAGGGGGAGGAAGGGGGCAGTCTGTGGTAAAGATGTGACATAGTGTAGATTAAAGGGACGCTTGTGCAAAAATCAACTGCGAATCCTCCTCATTCGTCACTCAAAGTTTTGTGTTATGTTTGAGGTTTCATCCGCCAGCGAAATAGTCCCGCCTTTCACCTATCCCCTCCCCTATAGTCTGGCACACTTCTCCGTACCCCGAAACCCTCAGCTGGCGGACACACGGCGTTTGAAATGTCCCACATAACACTTAAATGTTAATTTAAAACGCAACAAATGACATAAATCTGTTGTTTGTTACAGTGAAATGCTATGAAGAGGCGGGCTTATTACTATGAAGAGGTGGCTTTCTTATCGCTATGAAGAGGCGGGGCTATCGCTATGAAGAAGGCGGGGCTTATTATTAATGAGGCGGGAGGCGATGTTTATTACATTGAAGAGGCGGTGTTTATTTACAATAAAGAGCGAGGCCGAGGGGTTTTTTGCTATGGAGGCGGGGGCTTATCGCTATGAAGAGGAACTATGAAGAGGTGGGGTTTTATTACTATGAAGAGCGGGCTTTGGTCAATCTATGAAGGGTGGGGTTTGTCACAACGAAAGAGGCGGGGTTTGTCACAAGAAGAGGCGGGGCTTCTCAGTTTTGAAGTCAGTGGATCTGTTGCTATCATCAAGCAGATTTCGATAATATTACAGTTTAAATGAACAAAATGTTAATTATATTTACGTTACCAGTTCAATACTAAGTGGAAAAAGCATAAACGTCTCCTTTAAACTTTATTTAGCCCTGGTTTTGGATATTTATTATAAAACTATAAGAAATCAAAGACGGCGTCGTATTGCTTGATTTTCCTCCGCATTACACCCGCCCCGTCGTCAAAAACGAACCTGGAGATGGGTTTCGCTTCGGTCACACTTCAGTTTGACGAATACCGCTCAGTAAGTCCTCTCCCTCTGAGCCTCAGAAATCGAGCCGTTTCAAATTCCTCCGCGTTTGACGTCACGGGGTCGAGCGCCGAGATCCTCTGTGCTGTTTTTAAAGTCCGTAAATCATCACATTCTTTACAGCGGCGCGCTTATGTTCGCGCGTCGGAGCGAGCGTGTGAAGTGAAGGTGCGAAAGGCAATGTTTAAAGGCCAATAACAACACAAAAGAATAATAAATCTGGTTTTTCCAAGTTACATTTAGTTTGTTTGTTTGTTTCTCTCTCGTTTCCCTATTTTGGATCAGCTCAACGGCGCCACAGTCTGGAAAGTGTCCGTCTGCGTTTCCAGTCGTACGGTTTTATATTCTTACAACAGTTGTGGACCGACGGGACTTACCCAAACTGACCCAGTGGAACAAAGTAGTACATTGGCACGGGACTTCCTCTGCTACTGTAACACGACTACAATATTTCCAGCGTATGACGTCCTTGCGCCCTCTGAATCCAGACCCGCGTGCCGTGCGGCGGACTGGATCGGGACCCGGTTCAGTCTCAGACCTCCAGAAGCTGTTTTTCATCTGAGCTTTCCACCACAAAAGGGCCCATTCTTCCACTGCGGCCGCATTTTATTGTGTGTGATTGAGCTGATTTGGGCTCGGTGTGTGCGTGTCAGAGAGTGCGTACATGTTCTTAAAGCGGTCTCCAGTGCAGTGCGCATGCGCAGGCGGCGGCGAGGCGGCGGCGCAGGCGGCGGCGCAGGCGGCGGCGCAGGCGGCGGCGCAGGCGCGGGCGGCGGCGCAGGCGGCGGCGCAGGCGGCGGCGCAGGCGGCGGCGCAGGCGGCGGCGCAGGCGGCGGCGCAGGCGGCGGCGCGCAGCACAGCTTTGCATTTGTTTTGCAGTGAGTAAAAGAGAGAAAGAACGTGCTCCTCGCTCACGAACAAGGTCAAGCGTCTTTGGCTCCAATCCCGAAAAAAAAAATCTAATTATTATTAGGGCTGCAACGATTACTCGAGTAAATCAAATAATTCGATTACAAAAAAGCTTTGATTCTTATTTGATTGCCTTGATGATTTGTTTAGTTTAGATATTTGATTAAAAACGTGAATCTGTGGCGCACGGAACGGCTTGTGGCGCTTTGTTTCACACGGAGGCTTGTTCCGGTCGGACGAAGCGCAACAGGAAGTGAGCGTTTGAAACTCACGAGTGCGACTGGGAAGAGTTTTGATGAGTGAAAGAGCCATGGATCTATTATAATAATCCCGAGCTGCAACTCTAAACACCGCATCTAGCTCCGCCCACCCCAGCCCCCGCGCCACACCACCACGGACCCCCGCGCTCCCCCACTCAACAACTCTGCTTCCCAGTCACAGTCGTGCTTTTAAACAGCCAAATTCCATATTTTGTATTTGTTTATTACTATGAACTATAACGTTTATCTGAAAAATGATTTAATATGCTTTTAAATGGTTTACTGAATGTACAAAAAAGATTTACCGATGACTCGATTAATCGAAGAAAAGACTCGCTAGATTACTCGATTACTAAAATAATCGATAGCTGCAGCACTAATTCTGATTGATGCAACCTTTTCGTTTGGAACCCAATCATTCTCCACGTGGGTTCAGCCTAAAGAATCATCGTCCGACGCATATATCTTTCTTTTTTTGTGTTGATTCTGCTCCTCGGACCCCAAATTCTAGATTCTGCCCCTCGGACCCCAGATTCTGCCCCTCGGACCCCAGATTCTGCCCCTCGGACCCCAGATTCTGCCCCTCGGACCCCAGATTCTGCCCCTCGGACCACATGCTGCAAACGTCTGCTTCTGTCCGTTCGCGCAGGTGGAGGGAAACCGAGACGCTGCTGCAGATTACGGTACAATAATGTTTGGGACGTGGTTTTCACATTTTCGCGCGCTGTTAAACGCATTATGTCGCTCGTCTTTCCCTCTGTGATTTTTCATTTGAATTGATTGTTATTTTAGGCAGGTCCACGTGGGATTTTCAGATTTCTAATAGAGCTGTATCTCTGGATTACACTTTCCTACATTAATAAAGGGATGTCATGATGAATTAAATCGTTATGGATTAATTTCTTACTAGGGCCCGACCGATATGGGGGGCCGATACGATATCAGGAAGTTGGGGGTGCCGATCTAACTGCCGATATGTTTAGCCACGTAAAATAAAGTTTATAGGCAGCTAATTATGAAAAGTGTCAGGCTCTATTCATTTTTGATTGGGTTTATTAAGACTTTTACTGTTTTTCTGCCTCTTTTTAAAGGCTGAAAATGTGTTTGCACAACATTCTGTTTGATGCTGCTTTACGACCTGCGGCGAGACTAATTAATGCGTGTGCCTCGTAATTAACATGCGTAAATCAGTGACCATTAACGCCTCTTTTCACGGAGTAAACACAGATTCAGCCATAATGACTTTACAGGAGCCAGAGAACAGAGGCAGTGTTTACAATGTTGTGTAGCATTTCACGAGCTAAGCGCTAACGCTAACTAAAGCTAAGCGCTAATGCTAACTAAAGCTAAGCGCTAACGCTAACAAAAGCTAAGCGCTAACGCTAACTAAAGCTATGCGCTAATGCTAACTAAAGCTATGCGCTAATGCTAACTAAAGCTATGCGCTAATGCTAACTAAAGTAAACCGAAGAAACAAAGCATGAAAACGGACACATTTACATTTACTCACCGCTCAGAGGGTCTCCTCAGATCACAACTCTCCACGAATGAGTCTCTTTTAATCCTGACTTCAAACGAATGTCCGTAGTGAATATAATCCAGCCTGTTGTTAGTGAAAACAGCATTAGCAGCATGTGTGCTAATGCTAGTGTATGTGCTAACATAGGACTTATATTTTGTCCTATGTTGTCACTGGTGTGATCTCTGCTTAAGTTCATTTTCACTCTCATGTTTGCAGCTGAGTTCAGAGTATTTAAACCCAGCGCTGCCTCAGAGTCAGAGCCACACACACATGAGCGCCCCTGGAGCTGCATCAGCTGCACTACGACGTCTGAGACACACACACTACTGCACTAACACACACACTACTGCACAAACACACACACTACTGCACAAACACACACACTACTGCACAAACACACAAACTACTGCACAAACTACTGCACAAACACACAAACTACTGCACAAACACACACACTACTGCACAAACACACACACTACTGCACTAACACACACACTACTGCACAAAACACACTACTGCACAAACTACTGCACTACAAACACACAACTACTGCACAACACACAAACTACTGCACAAAACACACACACTACTGCACAAACCACACACACTAACACACACACTACTGCACAAACACACAAACTACTGCACAAACTACTGCACAAAACACACAAACTACTGCACAAACACACAAAACTACTGCACAAAACACACACTACTGCATACTGCACTAACACACACACTACTGCACAAACACACAAACACACACACTACTGCACTAACACACACACTACTGCACAAACACACAAACTACTGCACAAACCACATACTACTGCACTAACACAACCACTACGCACAAACAACACACTACTGCACAAACACACAAACTACTGCACAAACTACCACACAAACTACTGCACAAACACACAACTACTGCACAAACACACAATTACTCACAGACTACTGCACACAAACACACAAAACTGCACACAAACTACTGCACACCAACACTACTGCACAGACACACACAAACTACTGCACACAAACACACAAACTACTGCACACAAACTACTGCACAAACACACAAACTACTGCACACACACTACTGCACATGCAGAGGTGGAATATCGCCAGAGTTTGGCCGATATCGGCCGAGCGATATATGGTCGAGCTCTTGTTGATTGTCTCGATTGTTCTGAGCATTGGAGTTTTATAAACGCTTCTCACAACTGTCCAAGGCCAGCGCGAGTTAGCAACATTAGCATGGGTCAGTCAGACCTGGTTCAGACCTGGTTTCAGACCTGGTTCAGACCTGGTTCAGACCTGGTTCAGACCTGGTTCAGACCTGGGTCTGGTTCAGTCCTGTTCAGACCTGGTTCAGACCTGGTTCACCTGTTCAGTCCTGGTTCAACCTGGTTTGGTTCAGGTCCCTGGTTCAGACCTGGAACCTGGTTCAGACCTGGTTCAGTTCCTGGTTCAGACCTGGTTCAGTCCCTGGTTCAGACCTGGTTCAGACCTGGTTCAGCCCTGGTTCAGCCCTGAGTCAGCCCCTTCAGACCTGGTTCAGACCATGATGTCAGACCTGGTTTCAGACCTGTTTGGACCTGGTCACCTGCTTTAGACCTGGTTCAGACCTGGTTCAGACCTGTTCAGACCTGGTCAGACCTGGTTTCACCTGGTTCAGTCCTGTTTCAGACCCTGGACCTGGTTCAGACCTCAGATTCAGACCTGGTTCAGAGACCTGGGTTCAGACCTGGTTCAGACCTGGTCAGACCTGGTTGGTTCAGACCTGGTTCAGACCTGGTTCAGACCTGGTTCAGACCTGGTTCAGACCTGGTTCAGACCTGGTTTCACCTGGTTCGCCTGGTTAGACCTGGTTCAGAACCTGGTTCAGACCTGATTCAGACCTGGTTCAGACCTGGTTCAGAGTCCCTTCAGACCTGGTTCAGACCTGGTTCAGACCTGGTTCAGTTCAGACCTGGTTCAGACCTGGTTCAGACCTGGTTCAGCCCTGGTTCAGACCTGGTTCAGAGACCTGTTCAGACCTGTGTTCAGACCTGGTTCAGACCTGGTTCAGACCTGGTTCAGACCTGGTTCAGTCCTGGTTCCCTGCGTTCAGCCCTGGTTCAGACCTTGGTTCAGACCTGTTCAGACCCTGGTTCAGACCTGGTTCAGCCCTGTTCAGCCCTGGTTCAACCTGGTTCAGACCTGTTTCAGACCTGTCAGACCTTCAGACCTGGTTGGTTCAGACCTGGTTCAGACCTGGTTCAGACCTGGTTCAGACCTGGTTCAGACCTGGTTCAGACCTGTTCAGACCTGGTTCAGACCTGTTCAGACCTGGTTTCAAACCTGGTTCAGACCTGGTTCAACCTTCAGCCCTGGTCATACCTGGTTCAGCCCTTCAGAGCTGGTTCAGTCCTGGTTCAGACCTGGTTCAGACCTGGTTCAGACCTGGTTCAGCCCTGGTTCAGACCTGGTTCTGTCCTGGTTCAGCCCTGGTTCAGACCTGGTTCAGACCTGATTCAGACCTGGTTCAGACCTGATTCAGCCCTGATCAGTCCTGGTTTAGACCTGATTCGTCCTGGTTTAGTCCTGGTTCAGTCCTGGTTCAGTCCCTGTTCAGATCTGGTTCAGCCCTGGTTCAGTCCTGGTTCAGACCTGGTTCAGCCCTGGTTCAGCCCTGGTTCAGACCTGGTTCCCTGGTTCAGCCCTGTTCAGACCTGGTTCAGCCTGGTTCAGACCTGGTTCAACCTGGTTTCACCCTGGTTCAGACCTGGCTCAGTCCTGCTTTAGACCTGTTCAGACCTGGTTCAACTGGTTCACCTGGTTCAGTCCTGGTTTAGTCCTGTTCAGTCCTGCTTTAGACCTGTTCAGACCTGATTCAGACCTTGTTGGTTCAGATAGTTCAACCTGGTTCAGACCTGACCTGGTTCAGACCTGGTTCAGACCTGGTTCAGTTCCGTCAGGCTTTAGACCTGGTTCAGACCTGGTTCAGACCTGGTTCAGACCTGGTTCAGTCAGCCTGGTTAGCCCTGTTCAGACCTGGTTCAGACCTGGTCACCTGGTTCAGACCTGTTCATCCTGGTTCAGCCCTGGTTCACCCAGTTCAACTGGTTCAACCTGGTTCAGCAGCCTGTTCAGACCTGATTCATGGTTCACCTGGTTCAGACCTGGTTCAGCCCTGGTTTCAGACCTGGTTCAGGTTCAGACTGTTCAGACCTGGTTCAGACTGGTTCCTGGTTCAACTGGTTGGTTCAGACCTGTTCAGACCTGGTTCAGACCTGGTCAGACCTGGTCAGACCTGTTCAGACCTTTCAGACCTGGTTCAGACCTGCCCTGGTCAGTCCCAGCCCTGGTTCAGACCTGGTTCAGACCTGATTCAGACCTGGTTCAGACCTGATTCAGCCCTGATTCAGTCCTGGTTTAGACCTGATTTCTCCTGGTTTAGCCTGGTTCAGTCCTGGTTCAGTCCCTGTTCAGATCCTGGTTCAGCCCTGGTTCAGCCCTGGTTCAGACCTGTGTCAGACTGGTTCAAACCTGTCCCTGGTTCAGCCCTGGTCTGGTTCAGACCTGGTTCAGCCCTGGTTCACCTGGTTCAGCCTGGTTTAGTCCTGTTTCCTGCTTAGACCTGGTTCAGACCTCAGATTTCAGAGACCTGGTTCAACCTGGTTCAGACCTGGACCTGGTTCAGACCTGGTGGTTCAGAGCCTGGTTTCAGACCTGGTTCAGACCTGGTTCAGACCTGGTTCAGACCTGGTTCAGGTTCAGACCTGATTCAGACCTGGTTCAGACC
>BJKM01001016.1:103871-129821 GCA_015082035.1 Chaenogobius annularis | reverse complement strand
TGTGTGTGTGTGTGTGTGTGTGTGTGTGTGTGTGTGTGTGTGTGTGTGTGTGTGTGTGTGTGTGAGTGAGTGTGTGTGAGTGTGTGAGTGTGTGAGTACGTACACTCTCTGGACATGCCCGCGGCGAAGCACTTCTGCAGCCGGCAGTACTGGCAGCGGTTGCGTGTGATTTTGTTGATGATGCAGTTGCGGTCGCGGTGGCACGTGTACACCATGTTCTTCTGCACGCTGCGCCGGAAGAAGCCCTGACCACACACACACACACACACACACACACACACACACACAGGGTTACAAATGTCTGGTTAATGCTCCTCCTGGTTGGACAGCAGCAGATGTGCAGAGGGCGTTTTAACCACACCGTGAACAAGGGGCAAAGCTCAACACATTTACACAATGATTATGATTTGACTAATAAACATCTATGACAATACCATTATTTTCTTAAATGGTTGTTTAAAGCAGGGCTGGCAAATATTTAACCCAAGGTCACTATTCAAAGGTCTGTAAAATATATAAATGACTGTAATCGATTATTTCATTCATTCATTCCATGTTGTCTTTATTAAGGACACAAATGCAGACACATGTTTTTTGATCAAATCTTACATGGTGGAGCAAAGACAGATTAAACACAAATTCTGACCATACAAATGAATAAATGATGACCAGGATTAGTTTTTTACTTCTGTAACTTTAACTCAAGAGAGAGTACTGCTATTTCAAAATAAAGTGTAATAAAACTACTGTTAACTGTGTTATTTATTCACAAAGTAAAATATTATTTTTGATACATACATTGCCTGATCTGGACCTCGGGCCTTAAGTTGAATAGCCCTGCCATATCTCAACATTTATAAAATATTGTGATTGTTGTTTTGAAGATATGCAAAATAAAATCATTACAAAATGCTTTAAAAAGCCTGATTAACAACATGATAAAAAGTGATTTTGTAAACTTTAAATTAAAGGTATAAAAGTGATATTTCTGCACTTTTGTGATTCATTTTACAGACATTTCACATGTGTCCAATAATTAAACATAAGACATGTCTGAACACATTTCTGTTGGCTTTACATAACATGGTCTGACTATTATTAGAATACTCCTAAAAAGGGTTAGACATATTCATTTTTGTCAAGATCGCTCCTATGATCGCTTAGGCCCACTCAGCTGGAGGCTGGGGGGCTTCTCCTGCTTTAAACATTCATTTAACACAATGTTTCGTCATAGAATAAATATTATATAATACCTCAGTGTACAATATATTTGCAGTTATAGAATTACTTATGAGATGTCAAATAAGCAAGTGACTTCACAAATAATGGTTAAACTGAGGTAAAATGGGTATTTAAAAAAACTGAGCAAAAGCGATGATGATGATGATGATGATGATGATGATGATGATGTTATTGTTCTTTAGTAAAAAGAGTAGTCTTAATGGTTACTTGTCATGGGATGGGCCTGGTTAGTACTTGGATGGGAGATGCCAGGTGCCACATGGGGTCGGCAGTGTATGTTCATATGTGTCATGTATGTTCATGTATGTTCATGTGTATCATGCATGTTCATGTATCTCATATATCTCATGTGTGTTCATGTGTCTCATGTAAGTTCATAAGTGTCATGTATGTTCATGTAAGTTCATGTATTTCATGTATGTTCATGTATGTCATGTATGTTCATGTGTGTCATGTATGTTCATGTGTGTCATGTATGTTCATGTGTCTCATGTATGTTCATGTGTGTCATGTATGTTCATGTGTCTCATGTATGTTCATGTGTCTCATGTATGTTCATGTATGTTCATGTGCCTCATGTATGTTCATGTGTATCATGTATGTTCATGTGTGTCATGTATGTTCAAGTGTGTCTTATATATGTTCATGTGTGTCATGTATGTTCATGTGTCTCATGTATGGCATGTATGTTCATGTGTGTCATGCATGTTCATGTGTGTCATGTATGTTCACGTGTGTCTTATGTATGTTCATGTGTGTCATGTATGTTCATGTGAATCATGTATGTTCATGTGTCTCATGTATGTTCATGTATGTTCATGTGTCTCATGTACGTTCATGTATGTTCATGTGTGTCATGTATGTTCATGTGTATCATGTATGTTCATGTGTCTCATGTATGTTCATGTAGGTTCATATGTCTCATGTATGTTCATGTGCTTCATGTATGTTCATGTGACTCATGTATGTTCATGTGTCTCATGTACGTTCATGTATGTTCATGAGTGTCATGTATGTTCATGTGTCTCATGTATGTTCATGTGTGTCATGTTTGTTCATGTGTGTCATGTATGTTCATGTGTCTCATGTATGTTCATGTAGGTTCATATGTCTCATGTATGTTCATGTGCTTCATGTATGTTCATGTATGTTCATGTGTCTCATGTACGTTCATGTATGTTCATGAGTGTCATGTATGTTCATGTGTCTCATGTATGTTCATGTGTGTCATGTATGTTCATGTGTGTCATGTTTGTTCACGTGTGTCATGTTGTATGTTCATGTGTGTCATGTATGTCATGTATGTTCATGTGTGTCATGTATGTTCATGTGTCTCATGTATGTTCATGTGTGTCATGTATGTTCATGTGTGTCATGTATGTTCATGTGTGTCATGTATGTTCATGTGTGTTCTCAAATGTATGTTCAAGTGTGTGCATGTATGTTCAACTGTGCTCTCATGTATGTGTACATACGTGTGTCATATGTATGTTCATGTGTGTCATGTATGTTCATGTGTCTCATGTATGTTCATGTGTGTCATGTATGTTCATGTGTGTCATGTATGTTCATGTGTGTCATGTATGTTCATGTGTGTCATGTATGTTCATTAACATGCACTGTCCCCAACAAATAAACGAATAATACTAATAGTCCAGCAGAGTGTGAGTACCTTGCAGCCCTCGCAGGCGCTCACTCCATAGTGGTACCCCGAGGACTTGTCCTGGCAGACAAAGCAGGGTTTGTAGGTGCGGGGGGGAGGAGGAGGCGAGGCCAGGCTGGTGAACAGGTCCTCCGAACACGTACTGGAGCTCTGGCTTTCCACAGCTGCACACATAAGAACTGGATCTCAATTTGACAATAACAAAAAAAATCTTTTATCACATTGTCAAATGTTTTAGTGCGTTATTGCTGGAATTCAGAAGAATCGCATTCTAGAGGACAATCATATTGAATACAGGTGTAATATAGTGAGTTATAGGGTGTCATGGAAATGATAACATCATTTGTGAATATTTACATTACATGAGAATTGCATGCAATTGGGAGTATGACATCATCACATTGTACTGGATTAGAGGTGGCAGATATAGCAAAAACATAAAAATCTTTGTTTTGATTGCAAAAAAAAATCCTAGAATATTGTTATTGAGGTTATCCCATAAAATAGGCGATTGAGATATTTATTTTTGTTCATATGGACCAATCTTATACTGAACAGTTAGCTTGTCCCAGCCCCATGTTGTTGCCCTGCGGTATTATTATTGTTTTGTGTTTTGCGCTTTGTGTGCAGGTGGGGTTTGGTGTGGCCTAGTGACGTGCACCTTTAAAAGTTTGTGCGTCAGCTTTGCGTCCCGCACTCCTTTCTTTATTTCCTTTAACTTACAACGCAGGCCTGTCACAACAGCGGTCAGGGAAATCAAGCCAATCAGTGATTGACCAATCAAATCTAAAATGGCCGTGTGTCACAACTGTGTATAATTGCTCTAAAGTATATCCAAATAAGATCGTTTTCCCCTCACTTCTGCTGCTGGAGCTTGGCTGAAGTCACCGTGTCTTTTAGTGGCCTCTACAGGCCGCTGGGCATTACTGCAGGAAGCATGATCCTTATTTTCCCACAGAGACTGTTCAAAGGTCCGTTCATGGTCTGCTCTCCAACATTGAGCTTTTAGAACCAGAGCGGACAGCAGCTTGTGTTAGAGTCTGCACATGTTGCTCTGAGGACAACACAGCTCAAACCCATGGATCTATGCTCAAACCACGCTGACTAAACCTGTGTGGGAATCAAAAGGAGTTTGCAGGTTTTGTCCAAAATTGTAAAGTTTCAACAAACGGACTTAGAAACTCTCTTTAACGAGACAAGCCTGTGTTTGTAGCTAATGGCGCATTTGTTTGTCAAAGACATTGTACATTTAAGAAAGGTTTCCTACTGGGATTTAGAGTTTAATTCTGTCAGTGGTGTAATGTTAGTTTCAATATTAATTGTTTATCGTGAAATTTGGAGCAATAATATTTGCGATAATGATTATTGTGGCAGGCCTACTCCAGCGCATCATACAACAACATACACTCCCAAGGAACTGATTTGTTTTGTTTGTGGTACTAGCGGTTTATTGTTTGTTTCATTTTACTGTGCAGGGGCGGTCACACGACCATGAGTGAACTCAGCTATATGCCAACCACCTGTGCACAGGGCCAGTACAATATCCCAGTGCAGTTTGCTTTGCAACATGCTGCACCTGCAGTCCGCTGTGGCCCTGCGTCACACGAGAGCCGAGTTCAATAGAAAATCAGTTTTCATGACATGCAAACACACTTGGGTTTAGATGACTTTATCACTACCACTGGTCGCGCTGGAGCTACATGTTCAGACCTTTGTTCATTGTATATTCTGGATGCATTTGAATGTGGTCCAGCGGCTAAAGTAAGATTCAAATGTTGAGGTTTGTAATTGCTATAAAATGATGATGTGATGAAATTTGTGGCCGGAGAAAGGGGACTAAAAAGCACAGTTATTAATACATTAGTAAACTTTATACTCATACAATATTGGCTATGACATTGGTCAAATTGTGTTCATAACCAAAATAAATGTACCTAAAACATCAGGCTGTTGAATACAAAGTTAAATACCATAATGCACTATGTACCACTGGTCACCAATGGTATTCTGTTAATACTACTAACTAAGTGTTGTTATTAGACAATTAAAGAAACCAATCACCACTTCACAAGGATGGACTCACCCTGACGTTAACCAAGAAGGTCAAGTTACAAAGCTGACCAAACATCAGAAAGAACTACAAAGTGACAGTGATACAATTGTGAACAACAAGTTCAAATGTTACATTCAATGTTTCACTAAAAATGTAAAAGTATTAGTATTAAAAGTAGTTATCCTTACTAATGTATCTTTTACTGCTCCGACTGTTCCCTCTTGCCAAAGTGACAACAAAACAAGTTACAGTAAATTAAACATGGCAAAAGCATTGATTGATTAACAATGAACACTGATAAAACTACACTGCTACAAAAATGTGAACTCCCACAGGAGAAGAACAAAAAGTGAAGATCCACATTCTAGGGGGCGCTATCATGAAAAGACTGCTTTTCTGCATACTTTGCCACTTTTATAAGATAAGATAAGATCACCTTTATTTGTCCCACAATGGGGAAATGTTGCAACAAAGGGCACAAGAAACAGATTAGGCACAGTATATAAGAATTAAAATATATATTATATTATAATATATATTATTATTATTAAACATACGTAATTATAATTAGGCCTAGATAATTTTTTGCAATTTTTACAAATTTATTATATTTTATAACAAATAGTTTAATGGTGCTTTTTAAATAAATTGAAATGTGTTTTATTTCTCTATTTAAAAAAGTGAATTAGAATATTAAAGCTGACAGATGTTTGTTCTGGTCAGAACATCACCCACACTGGACTCTTGACTTTCCTCTGCATGAAACAATGCTGCCATGCGATTGGCTGATGGGTGTTATATGTCGAAACCTTTACGTTCCTCTCATCAGGTTCCTTTTCTTACGTAGTCAGAGTAAAATAGTTTCACAACCGAGCTTGTTCCGGCTCTGATGAAGGCGCGAACAGGAAGGAGAGCGGCGCTTTTAAAGTCGACGAGTGCGGACTGGGAAGAGTTTGGATGAGTGAAAGAGCCATGGATCTATTATAGAATCCCGAGCTGGCAACTCTAAACACCACATCTAGCTCCGCCCACCCCAGCCCCCGACGCACGTCGGACACGCCACCGCGGGACCCCGCGCACCCCACTCAACAAACTCTGCTTCCCAGTCACAGTCGTACTGTTAAACAGCCAATGCCCATGGAAACAGCACGAGGATCGGTTATGTTAGAAATAATCTGTTGTGAAACAGGAAAGTCCGAGACCGCGGAGGCGCAAAGTTGACCGGAACACGAGCCAAAACGGCCCCAAAACGAAAATAACTGCGCAAAATGCTCAAAATGCTCAAACGCCAGGACCACCATGGTCCCACCCAACATAACGTTTAACAAATGGTCTTATTTTAAGTGTTGTGACAGAGCTACTGTAACTGTTTTACAGTCTATACAAGTTAATTAGTCCTTTATATATATTGTAGAAAAAGATTCAGTTGTAGTCATCTGGACTCTGTTTTAGGAAAAAACAAAAACGTTTCCAACTCTCAATCCAGAGTCATTCTTTCAATCAGAGAAACAAGTCTGAGAACTTTTGTTTATATCCTACTCTGTGAGAGCCCTGCCCACAGGGCGGGACCTCCTGCTAATGGCCCATTGAAACTGGATGGGCCTATTGTTCTATTGTTCCCTGCCTCACCTTGAGTGCCTATTTCAGCATCCGAATGCCCTGGCGTTCTCCAGGGTTTCAGCAGACCATTGATAAACAACGGGAAGGTTGAATCTTAAACCTTCCATTACGATTTAAGGAAGGATTCTCTTTTTAAACAAAAGATGGCCTCTCTTAACTCCTCTTGTCAAAACATCTTTTTTCCCTGCTCAGAATCGTCCACCTTCACTGTCTTTTCAATAGAGTGTGGTTTGTGGCTTTAAGATGAAGATGCACGGCCGCTCTGGGGTCCTGAACTCGAAGTGTCTTCTGTGCTGAATAAAAGCCTTCTGTTGTGAAGTGGCTGTTTAGTTCTCCCCTATGTGCGCTCTTTACAACTTTCTTCACTGCATTGGATAGAATACACTACGGATTGCTCTGTTTTTGTGTCGGCATCTTGTCCTTTAGGAGTGGAACCAGTTTTTGTCCTTAACTGTTCCTGGTTGACAATAAACAGGACTTCGTGTTGTCTAAAAATTCGTTGCAGTTTTTCTGACAGTCCTGAGACATAAGGGACAGAGACCCCCTTTCTTCTTGGTTCTGGGTTTCCCTTTTGTCCATTTTGTCCTGCTTTTTGGTTCTTCTTCACTTTGTTGCAGCGACCCAAAAGTCGGGGTATCCACAGGCTGAGAGAGCATTCCAGACGTGTGTGTTGGCCTCTTTCCTCTGCCCTCTGAGCTGGTGGGCACCTCTTGTGCTCTGTGTTGTAGTGTTCTGATCACACCAGCTTGTGCTGTAGTGGGTGGTTAGAGCCAAAGAGCAGGTACTGATCCGTGTGTGTGGGTTTCCTATATACTTCTGTCTGGAGCTTCCCGTCTTCTCCTCTGATAGTGGAACAATCAAGAAAGGCCAAGCGGTTCTCCTTTGCATCTTCTCTTGTAAACCTGATATGCGGGTCCACTGCATTGATGTGCTCTGAGAAGGCTTCCAGCTCTTGTTTCTTAATTGTCACAAAAGTGTCATCCACGTAACGGTACCAAAGACTTGGAGCAATGCCTGAAAAGGAGGTCAGTGCCTTCTTCTCAAAATGCTCCATGTACAAGTTGGCCACTATGGGGAGACGGGCGAGCCCATGGCACAGCCGTGGATCTGTCTGTAAAAATGTCCCGGAATTGAAAGTATGTGGTGTTAAGACAGATGTCTAGTAGTTTGCAGATGTGTTCAGGTGTCAGTTTGGTCCTTTCCTGTAGGTGGTGTCTTCCTGCAGTCTCGTCCGAACCGCTGCTACTGCCTCAGAGGTTGGAATGCAGGTGAAGAGGGACACAACATCATCATAAAACCATCAGATCATCTGGTCCACAAAGTGTGTGTGTTTTCCACATGATGTTCCGAGTTCCCCACCAATGGTGCCAAGATGGTTGTTAAATGCTTGGCCACATTGTATGTGATGGAATCTGTGCTGCACACAATGGGTCTGAGTGGGACATTCTCTTTGTGAATTTTGGGAAGGCCATGAATGCATGGAATGGCTTCCCCAGGATACAGTCTGTAATACAGAAGCCTGTCTATCACCTCCTCTTTTTCAAGCTTCTGTAAACAGTCTATCACCTTCTTCTTGCTAAGCCACTGGCTCGGGTTCTCTTTCAGACGTCGTATGTGCTGTATGTCCTCGAGCAGGCTGTGACTTTGGCTTCATAATCAGCTTGTGTTAAGAAATCACAGTGCAGCGGCCCCCTGTCTGCTGGAAAGATTGTTTATGCTGTCATCTTTTTGTAGTGCTGAGAGTGCCTTCCTCTCCTCAGATGTGATATTTGAAGGAGGAGGTTTGAGCGCTCTTCAGAGTAGCTGTGACCCGAACGCTCAGTTCTGCTCAAGCCTCAGTTTCTGTCATCTTGTTGTTCCTGATGGCTGTTTCTGTGGCTGTGATGTGAGTCTTCTGTAGGAATGTTTTAGAAGTAATAGAAAAGTTGAGCCCTTTGGAGAGACACGTCTTTCTCTGCCTGAGACAAGACGCGGTCTGATAGGTTCTTGATCAATTGTTTTTTGCTGGTCTTACTTCGGTCTGTCGCCTAAACTTCTGTCATGCTGGTCCTCACCTGCTTCCTTTTTTATTCAAGAGGATGTTTAAACTTGCTTGATTTGGCGTTCCTTGCTCTTTCTGTGCTGCGCTTCCTGTGCTGTCTGTGTAAATCCATCACCCTCTTGAAGGCTTCTTCTTCAGGGAGGACGCTGGTATAATTTCTTCTGCAAAGTTCTGTATCTGTCTTTCAGGCTAACAATTCTAAAGTTGTTTTCTTGGATCTTTTCACTGAGCATGCTGCATTAAGTTCTTCCTCCAGATCTTTCTCTGCTCTGTGTCTTCACTGGTGGTCTTGATCTGTTCTAGCTCTTCGGGATAGTATTGTTTTGTCTGCATCGAGATTGAACCTCAAAATGGTTCCTGTTATCCGCTAATCTTCGGCTGTGGATTCGAGTTCCCGAAACTAGTTCCAAGGTTTTTTTGCCCAAATCTTAGAAACATGTCGGTGTAATCCCTCATTCGTCCAGGAGTGTTCCATTGTAGAAAAAGATTCAGTTGTAGTCATTCTGGACTCTGTTTTAGAAAAAAACAAAACGTTTCAACTTCTCATCCAAGAGTCATTCTTCAGAATTCTGAGAATCTTTTTCTACAATGGAAACACCTCCTGGACGAATGAGGATTACACCGACATCGATTATATATATTCTTTAAATACAAACAGAACAGTTTGGCGATGAAGTGAAATGTTTGCTGTTTTGGGACAAATTCATATGAAATTAAGAATAAAATGTGTTATTTTAAGCAGAAAATTCCTTATTTCTGTATTTGTTTATTACTATGAGCTATTAACGTTTATCTAAAAATATATTCAATATGTGTTTAAATGGTTTTCTGAATGTACCAAAAAATTAACCGATTACTCGATTAATCGAAGAAAAGAATCGATAGATTACTCGATTACTAAAATAATCGATAGCTGCAGCCCTAGTGTACACTGTTCACTCCAAAGTTTCATGTCAGAGGTTCTGGTCCGGACGAGACCGCGCCTGGGTTCGGATCCGGACCGGAGTCCGCCTCACTCCCTCACCCGCTGCCATCATGACCGGGCTGGTGTAAATGTTATGCTTAACATAGGTCGGGGCCCCCATGGCAGGGCCCCGACACGCTGCCAGCCTCAGAGCACTATCAGAGCACTAACATGACAGACTCATGTACTTTCAAACAGCAGCACTGACAGTCTCTTTGTAAAATGCAGAGTGTTGTTGAGATTGCAGGTTCTTCTCGTCGTCTCTTTATTATTTGGCTGGTGCCGAACTTAGACTTTCCTTCAGGACCAATAAAGGGCTCAATCTATCTAATGTCAGCGCTTACACAGCAGTCGCAATCAATAGAAGAAGTTCAAAGTGAAAGGGTGAGTGAAAGTGTGTAAAGATGATTGATGATGTCACTTTAAGCCGTGCGCAGAGACACAAAGCAGCTCCAGTTTGAAGCCCACCACTGACACCCCCGATGCAAGAGCACAGGGCCTTTCAAAGGGCAACAACAGCAGAGGAATGGTGGCTCCGTCCCCTTGAACCCGTGGCCTCTGGGTGAACCTAGAGGAGCGGGTCAGAGCAGGACACACAGCAGCCCGGCCTCTCCCCACTCTGCCCCACACACTGCTCCGCGCTGCCCTGAGTGATGAGGCCAGGGAGTGGGTCTGCTGTGGCTTGCTTTGGGGGCAGCACCGACACAATGCACTTCCAAAAACACAAAGAATGTTGAATGTAGAACAGAGCCAGAAGAAGTGATGATGAATTACAGGACCCTTGGGCTGCCTCTAAGCTCCCTTTGCACATTTTTGAGGGAATTACTCACAAGCAGTCTCCCCCTGCAGACAGCTCGGCTCCCTCTAAGCTGGGTGGGTTTAGTCCTGGTGTCTTGGTTTAGTCCTGTCTTGGTTTGTCTGGTGTCTTGGTTTAGTCCTGGTGTCTTGGTTTAGTTGGTTTAGTCCTGGTGTCTTGGTTTAATCTGGTGTCTTGGTTTAGTCCTGTCTTGGTTTAGTCCTGGTGTCTTAGTCCTGGTGTCTTGGTTTAATCCTGTCTTGGTTTAGTCTTGGTGTCTTAGTCCTGGTGTCTTGGTTTAGTCCTGGTGTCTTGGTTTAATCCTGGTGTCTTGGTTTAATCCTGGTGTCCTTGGTTTAGTTAGTGTCTTGTTTAGTCCTGGTTTGTCTTGGTTTAGTCCTGGGTTTGTCTGGTGTTTGGTTTAGTCTGGTGTCTTGGTTTAGTCCTGGTGTCTTGGTTTAGTCCTGTGTTTAGTCCTGGTGTCTTGGTTTAGTCCTGGTGTCTTGGTTTAGTCCCTGGTTTAGTCCTGGTGTCTTGGTTTAGTCCTGGTGTCTTGGTCTTGGTGTCTTGGTTTAGTCCTGGTGTCTTGGTTTAGTCCTGGTGTCTTGGTTTAGTCCTGGTGTCTTGGGTCCTGGTGTCTTGGTTTAGTCCTGGTGTCTTGGTTTAGTCCTGGTGTCTTGGTTTAGTCCTGGTAGTCTGGTGTCTTAGTCCTGGTGTCTTGGTTTAGTCCTGGTGTCTTGGTTTAATCCTGGTGTCTTGGTTTAGTCCTGTGTCTTTGTCTTGGTTTTAGTCCTGGTGTCTTGGTTTAGTCCTGGTGTCTTTGGTTTATCCTGGTGTTTGGTTTAATCCTGGTGTCTTGGTTTAGTCCTGGTGTCTTGGTTTAGTCCTGGTGTCTTGGTTTAGTCCTGGTGTCTTGGTTTAGTCTGGGTCTTGTTGTCCTGGTGTCTTGGTTTAGTCCTGGTGTCTTAGTCCTGTGTCTGGTTTAGTCCTGTGTCTTGTTTAGTCCTGGTGTTTGGTGTCTTGTTTAGTCTGGGTCTGGGTGTCTTGGTTTGTCTTAGTCTGTCCTGTGTCTTGGTTTAATCCTGGTGTCTTGGTTTAGTCTGGTGTCTGGTTTAGTCCTGTGTCTTGGTTTAATCCTGGTGTCTTGTTTAGTCTTTAGTCCTGGTGTCTTGGTTTAGTCCTGGTGTCTTGGTTTAGTCCTGGTGTCTTGGTTTAGTCCTGTGTCTTGGTTTAGTTTAATCCTGGTGTCTTGGTTTAGTCCTGGTGTCCTTGTCTTGTTTAGTCCTGGTGTCTTGGTTTTAGTCTGGTGTTGGTTTAATCCTGGTGTCTTGGTTTAGTCCTGGTTTTAGGAGCTTCAGCAACCAAACCTGTACTCTGGTGTGTGTCTGTGCGTGTGTGTGTGTGTCTGTGCGTGCGTGAGTGTGTGTGTGCACGTGTGAAAGTGTGAGTGAATGTTTTTGTCTGTGTGCGCGCGCGCGCGTGTGTGCGTGTGTGTGAATGTGTGAAAATGTGTATGTCTGTGCGTGTGTGCGTGTGTGTGTCTATGCGTGCGTGTGTGCATGTGTGTGAATGTGTGAAAATGTGAGTGAATGTGTACGTCTGTGAGTGTGTCTGTGCGTGTGTGTGTGTCTGTGCTGTGTGTGTGAATGTGTGAGTGAATGTGTGTCTGTGTGTGTGTCTGTGCTTGTGTCTGTGCGTATGTGTGTCTGTGCGTGTGTGTGTGTGTGTGCGTGTGTCTGTGCGTGTGTGTGTGTGCCTGTGCGTGTGTCTGTGCGTGAATGTTTGAGTGTGTGTGAATGTGTGAAAGTGTGAGTGAATGTGTGTGTCTTTGTGTGTGTGTGTCTGTGCGTGCGTGTGTGTGAAAGTGTGTGAATGTGTGTGTGTGAAGTGTGTGTGTGTGTGTCTGTGCGTGTGCGTGTGTGGTGTGTGTGTCTGTACGTACGTGTGTGTGCGTGAATGTGTGAGTGTGTGTGAATATGTGAAAGTGTGAGTGTGTGTCAGTCTGTGTGTGTGTCTGTGCTTGTGTCTGTGCGTATGTGTGTCTTTGCGTGAGTGTGAGTGAGTGTGTGTGTTTGTGTGTGTCTGTGCGTGTGTGTGTGTGCGCGTGTGCAGGTGTGTGTGTGTGTGTGTCTGTGCGTGTGTGTGTGGGTGTGCGCGTGTGTGCAGGTGTGTGTGTGTGTGTGTCTGTGCGTGTGGGTGTGCGCGTGTGCAGGTGTGTGTGTGTGTGGTGTGTGTGTGTGCGTGTGCAGTGTGTGCAGGTGTGTGTTCTGTGTGTGTGTGGTGTGTGTGTGTGTGTGTGTGTGTGTGTGTGTGTGTGTGTGGGTGTGCGTGTGTGCAGGTGTGTGTGTGTGTGTCTGTGTGTGTGTGTGTGTGTGCGCGTGTGCAGGTGTGTGTGTGTGTGTCTGTGTGTGTGGGTGTGTGTGTGTGCATGTGTGTGTGTGTGTGTGTGTGTGTGTCTGTGTGTGTGTGTGTGTGTGGTGGTGTGCGCGTGTGCAGGTGGTGTTGTGTGTGTGTCTGTGTGTGTGGTGTGTGTGTGTGCATGTGTGTGTGTGGGTGTGAAAGTGTTAAATCTAAACTAGACAAAGGGGGTGTGGTTGGTGCTGTCTTCCTGGACTTAAAAAAGGCCTTCGACACGATCAGTCATAATGTTCTTATATCAAAATTGTCACTGTTCAACTTCTTCACACAATGCTGTAAACTGGATGACATCATATTTAGAACACTGAACACAAGCAGTCAGAGTAAAACATATCATCCCATCAGGCATATAGTGTTGGTGTGCCCCAGGGCTCAATCCTAGGGCCTCTCTTCTTCAGCCTGTACATCAATGACGACACTGTTGTCTACGTACACGGGAAGAACAAGGAAGAAGCAGCAAAAAAGCTTTCTGAAATTATAGTACATATTTCTATATGGCATTTTAATTCCTGTCTGCATTTAAATGTAAAAAAAAAAAAAAAACAGAACGTATGTTCTTCACAAAAGGTGAGAAGATTAATATAGTGACTCATTATAAATATCTAGGAATGATTCTAGATTCTAATCTTGTATTTAAGGAACATGTAAAGAAAGTTACCCAAACTGTAAAGCTAAATTTAGCAAATTTTAGTCTAAACTAAGAAGCTGCCAAACTATTTTTCAATGCAATGATAATGTCACATCTAATTTACAGCGCCACCATCTGGTCACAGGGCTGCAAGACAACACTGAAGCCAGTCCATTCAGTCTACAAACAAGCTCTAAAAGTCCTCAAAGTCAAACCTTTTCGTCATCATCATTGCAGTATTTTGGTCAAATACAAACTGTTGAAGATTCATGATGCCAACCTGGTTTTTAAAATCCTGCATGGGCCGGCCCCACCACCACTTTGCAATTTCTTTAGTCAAAGTAACAGACACACCAGTTCTGCTCCTCAAATAATCTAGTAAATAATCCCCCTGAAAAAATGTGCTTTCTGTCAGTCTGCTTTTTCAGTGCGAGCAATACAGTTTTGGAACACAAAACCATCGCACATACGCCATGCTGATACACACAGAACCTTGAAACATTCGTTGAAATCACAGTTACTTGAGAATCAAAGCTGTGAGCACAGTTAAAGAATAGAAAGAACGTCCCTCTGCTGCTCTCGTGTCGTGCTTGTCCCATGTTCTTGTCTGTTGTTCTGCTCGTGCAGATCTCTGTACATGTTTCATCTTTTCTATGAACGCCTAATCTTATCCTAATTGTACTGTTTATACAGTAAATGATGTTTGCATGTTTTACACCTTCCCTGGGACTATGGTTGGAAACTAGCTCAACTACAGCTAATACTGGCACATTTACAGAAATATATTTACATTTACCCACACTGCTCTGTCCCACACACTGCTCTGTCCCACACACTGCTCTGTCCCACACACTGCTCTGTCCCACACACTGCTTCTGTCCCACACCGCTCTGTCCCCACACCCTGCTCTGTCCCACACACTGCTCTGTCCCACACACTGCTCTGTCCCACACACTGCTCTGTCCCACACACTGCTCTGTCCCACACACTGCTCTGTCCCACACACTGCCTGTCCACACTGCTTGTCCCACACACTGCTCTGTCCACACCGCTCTGTCCACACACTGCTCTGTCCCACACACTGCTCTGTCCCCACACACTGCTCTGTCCCACACACACTCTCTGTCCCACACACTGCTCTGTCCCCACACACTGCTCTGTCCACACACTGCTCTGTCCCACACACTGCTCTGTCCACACTCTGTCCCACACGCTCTGTCCCCACACCGCTCTGTCCCACACCGCTCTGTCCCACACCGCTCTGTCCCACACACTGCTCTGTCCCACACACTGCTCTGTCCCACACCGCTCTGTCCCACACACTGCCTGTCCCACACACTGCTCTGTCCCACACTGCTCTGTCCACACACTGCTCTGTCCCACACACTGCTCTCTGTCCCACACACTGCTCTGTCCCACACCTGCTCTGTCCCACACACTGCTCTGTCCCACACACTGCTCTGTCCCACACACTGCTCGTCCCACACCGCTCTGTCCCACACACTGCTCTGTCCCACACCGCTCTGTCCACACACCTGCTCTGTCCCACACACTGCTCTGTCCCACACACCGCTCTGCGCTCTGTCCCCACACTGCTCTGTCCCACACCGCTCTGTCCCACACACTGCTCTGTCCCACACCGCTCTGTCCACACACTGCTCTGTCCCACACACTGCTCTGTCCCACACCGCTCTGTCCCACACACTGCTCTGTCCCACACCGCTCTGTCCCATCCCACACACTGCTCTGTCCCACACACTGCTCTGTCCCACACCTGCTCTGTCCCACACACTGCCTGTCCCACACACTGCTCTGTCCCACACACTGCTCTGTCCCCACACTGCTCTGTCCCACACCTGCTCTGTCCCACACACTGCTCTGTCCCACTGCTCTGTCCCACACACACTGCTCTGTCCCCACACACTGCTCTGTCCCACACACTGCTCTGTCCCACACACTGCTCTGTCCCACACCGCTCTGTCCCACACCGCTCTGTCCCACACACTGCTCTGTCCCACACACTGCTCTGTCCCACACACTGCTCTGCTCTGTCCCACACCTGCTCTGTCCCACACCGCTCTGTCCCACACTGCTCTGTCCCACACACTGCTCTGTCCCACACACCGCTCTGTCCACACACACTGCTCTGTCCCACACCGCTCTGTCCCACACTGCTCTGTCCCACACTGCTCTGTCCCACACACTGCTCTGTCCCACACCGCTCTGTCCCACACCGCTCTGTCCCACACACTGCTCTGTCCCACACTGCTCTGTCCCCCACACTGCTCTGTCCCACACACTCTGTCCCACACCGCTCTGTCCCCACCGCTCTGTCCACACACTCTCGTCCCACACTGCTCTGTCCCACACCCTCTGTCCCACACTGCTCTGTCCCACACCGCTCTGTCCCACACTGCTCTGTCCCACACACTGCTCTGTCCCACACTGCTCTGTCCCACACCGCTCTGTCCCACACTGCTCTGTCCCACACACTGCTCTGTCCCACACTGCTCTGTCCCACACACTGCTCTGTCCCACACTGCTCTGTCCTGAATGTGATATTTGGTGTTTCCACGTCCTGTTACTTACGCACATTAAAAATAAGGTGATAGAAACACAGTCAGTGTTATGGAGGTTCTTAACCCACAGCACATTGTTGTCATTCCTAAGCATCACCACGGCAACAAAAGCTCTATTAATGAGAGCCTCTGTCCCAACACTCGCAAGTGCATGAAGTGTGTGAGGGCACAAGGAGCAGGAGGTGAACAGGAGCACTGGTGAAACACCTGTGTGTGACACAGCGGTCAGTGCGTGGTCCAAGCTCAGCTCAGTTTGGATCATTCGCTGAATTGGCCACAAACAAATGAGAACAGTGTTTTTACAGTGTAGTTGTTGGACACGCCCAGATTTCTTTCAAACATCATCAGTTTAACTCGGGAGACGTTCCTGTCCATTGTTTTCTTGCTCAGTTGCTAAGGCCGAAGCGCTGCCCCGTTTGAAAACGTTACAGTGAAATGCATTGTGGGGAATGTAGTTGCTCCACACACGCTGAAGTGAGAGAGAAGCCCGAGGTGAAGTGTGGATCTAGACACGCTTCAGCGGCTCCTCGGGGACGTGTGAGTGTTGGGACAGGGCTAAACTCTATTCCACTCCCGGTTTCCTGAGTAATAAATAATCTTGTGTTTTCAAATAATCACACTAAGTATAGGGATGTGGGCGGACATAGGGGGTAGTTGAAAACAGGGCTTTTACAGGACAATAAGGATGAACTCAAACATGCAGGAATCAATCACAACACAACTGAGAGGAAACGATGACGAGGAAACGAGGTTTAAGGCTCATTAAGGGTGATGTACAGAACATGTCTCATTTAAACGGTACGGCTTTCGTCCATGTCCCGACCAAATACATAAATAAACAGTTCCTAGTACATTTCTGTATGATGGTGGTCTTGTAAGAGCAGTTTGAGCAGCTTTGAGCTTTAGCCGGCTCGATGGGCGGGGCGTGTCATTAGTTCACACGCAGACCTAAAATGCGATGGATTATTGGAATGTAAAACACTTCCATCTGATGTGAGTAATCTGATTTCTTTCTGGTCACTTCAGGCTTTGACAAGAAAAACTATGCAAAAAAAAAAGACTAAGACTAATGTGACAGAGACAAACCCCCTGAAATAACCCCAAGCACAAATAAACATGTAAAAAATGAAAAGTCTTTTATGAAATCAACGTGTGAACAGAATTCAGGGTTTGACTTGATGCAGAAGAGTGCTCAGGTCGTCCACTCCGACAGCAAAACAAACGTTACATTCCCTTTGAAAGTGCTCTAGTTTAGGCCTGACTGGGTGTGGACAGCTCCGTCTGTTTCAAATTCGACATCATTTGCGTACAATTGATTTCAAAATGACAGTCAATTGGAACAAACAGTAGGTACGTGCTTGTTGCCGTTTCCAGAGTGTGTCCTCTCAAGGGGACGAACACAAAAGGACACTTGACTTTATGAGGGTTGTAAAGCAGAAATACTGAAACATCAATAATATATTTTACAAGTCACTCTATAGTGTTCACTTTGGCCTGAGGAGCATTAGTGACCCTCGCCTCGGCCCAGGGGCTTTTAATGCCCTACTGCAAATCTGGATTTGATTCACTTTCTACATTCTAATAACATCAAGAGTCTCTGAAGATGTTTGAGAGGAAGACACTTTCAAAATAAGAGCGCCAAACAAGGATGAAACATCTTGTTCTACTTAAAACAAGAAAAGAAAAGAAAAACATAAAAAGGTACATTTTCAAAAATAAACAAATATATTTAAATAAAATGGTGAAAAGGAAAAACATCTGCAAATATTTTTGAGACAGAAAAATATGCTCAAATCAAGAAAAATATTACTTAATTCAAGCATTTATTATTCACACATTATCTTCATTCAGAATGTCAGTTTTTCTTATGTAAGTTAGTTTGAAACCAGGAACAAACCAGATATAAACCTGGTTTGAACTGAACTAAAGCAGGTCTGTTTTAGTCCTCAAAAGGAACAACATGAGTAAAAAGACAGGTGTCAAATAGAACTAAACAAGGCCTAAACCATGCAGGACTAAAGCCTGGGGCCAGAGTTGGGAACGTTCCACACGAGACAAGGGAAAGTGTTCAGACCGAACAACCGCTAGCGCTCTACATGCTAGCGCTACATGCTAGCGCTACATGCTAGCGCTACATGCTACGCTACATGCTAGCGCTACATGCTAGCGCTACATGCTAGCGCTACTAGCGCTACATGCTAGCGCTACATGCTAGCGCTACATGCTAGCGCTACATGCTAGCGCTACATGCTAGCGCTACATGCTAGCGCTACATGCTAGCGCTACATGCTAGCGCTACATGCTAGCGCTACATGCTAGCTGTGCTGTGCCTTTGTAAATGTGACTGCAGTGATTTCCGGGCGAATAAAAGCTGCCGCAACGCAATTTACAAAGAAAAAAGAACTTGTACATATACGGGCCGGACCTGTCAGTAAGCCGCGGGGCTCACGTTGTAACGTGACATATTTACACATGTCGTAACGTGACAGTAGTACGGGTACATGATCCGTTTATACAGTCCAGTTTTGGAGGAGTTCTTTGGTTTTGACAGCTCCAGGAGAGGAGAGCTGAATGGAAGGAACTCAGGAAGAAGTGCTGAGCTCTAAAACAGAATCCATCTGTGATGTCATCAATATTCGACGTGCCATTGAAAACACAGCTTCTGTAATAAATCTTGGTAAATTCTGTCTGAAACACACATTTTATGGATCTCACATTCAACAACAAACGGACTGGATTATTCCAATGTCTGCCTGTGACGATGACTCAAGCTAAGGTTAGCGGCTAACGCTAGCACCTCTGCGGCGTGTTTGTTCACATTCTCGAGTCAGAGCTTTGGTTTAACGGCTCTTCGTCGTTAAAACCTGTCGGTGTTCGACTCTCACAATGCATTGTGGTCTATATTGTCCAGTCTAGTGACCAGCGCAGTGACACTACTTTTCAAGGTGCATTGTGGGAAATTTTAAGTGCACTAAAAATGGCGCAAGCCCTAAATAGCGCCCTCTATAGGACAGTGGGGGTTTTCGGACAATTTACGCTCAACTCAATCCTTCAACAGAATAAAGGTGTTCTATGGAGTTATTGTGTGTCAGATCAGAACTGTGTCATTCATATGGATTTGGGCTCTTGTTTAAAGTCTGGTTGCTAGGTAACAGTTGTGGAATGACCTCTGTGTCATATTTGTGCTCGTGTCCAACCAGGAAGTACAATTATAAACTTGACACAAAACTGTGTTTCAGTCAAATGTCTGAGCTGGTACTCGGACTTTAAAGAAGGAATCGACCTGTATCAGAGTAACAAAAGAGTCTTTGCGAGGACTAAACCAAACAACCAAGGTCTAACCGAGGCGTAGGCTCTTCTAAACCAGGCCTAGACCAGGTATATAAACCAAACCTGTTCTAAACCAGGTCTTAAAGTAAAAGGACAGTACTTAAGTATAATTTAAGTACCTGTACTTTACTTTAGCTGGACTGAAAAGTAAAAAGGTTCTGAGTTCAAACCCCAGTTTTCAGCAAACAAAAATGTGTGAAATATTTTTACACTTTTCAAAACTTTTCTTGAGTGATACTTTAGCTTTTACTTGAGTATTTTGCTGCTGTATCTTTACTAGGGCTGTCACTCAGGATGAGTTGGGCAGTTGACTAGTATTTATATTGTACACTTTTGAACCAAATAAAGGTTGAAATATGGTGACAAAGACTTCTGCATAGAGAATAGTTATGAACGAAATGAAAGTGTATTATTGCTGAAAATCAGACGTTTTGATTAAAGAATGTCACTCTTTTTGTCATGCAAAAGTCACTTCGTATGCGTTTGGTCCAAAACACAATGACATCATCAAAATATGATTCTTTTTCATATTTAATAAAAAAATAAAATATATTCGACTAGTCATGATAAGTCAGTTCACTTCACCAGGTCTAGAACAGGCCTAACCAGGTCTGCATCAGGACTGGACTCGGAGTGGGACAGGTCCAACACAGAACCAGCGCTAAAGTCAAGTCCGAGTCCCGTGGAGGTGTGAGAGTGTGGCCCGTGGGCCGTGGGCCGTGGCCCGTGGGGTGGACTTACACTGTGAACACCGGTGCTCCCGCCATTCCGCCTGCAGCAGCTCCGGGAAAAACGCCGCCAAATCGGGCTGTTCGAGCTCGCCCGGTCCGGGGGTCGGGCTGGAGCTGCCGGTGGTGCTGGTGAGGTGGTACACGTCCAGGAGCTCCACCGACGCTCCGAAGGCGTCCCACTCCAGATAGTCGAACATGGTGGGCCAACGGGGACGGGAAAAGCGTCACACTCCACCGCCGTGGACCTCCAACCAGCGCGGACACGTTACAGACTTTCCCCAGACATGACACGGGGAGAGGGGCGTGTGCGCACTAGCCTGCCCGAGCGGGCGTCCTCCGCATTTCTTCAGAACTAAAGACCGCACTGGATAAAACGGACTTAGAGCTTTGAGTGGACTTTTTTTGAAATTGTTCTCATGCGTGGTTTGTATTCTGAGCGCTGCTGCTTCTTGGTCCCTGCTCGCGTGAAGACTGCGGGCACAGACCGGGCAGGCGCGGAGGCTGGGTGAACTCTCCGTGAACCGCTTTTCGCTGCGGCTGACCTTCACGTGACCCAGCCGCGCCGTGACGTCACCCGCACACAGTCAAAGAGGCTTCGTTCGCGCCACTCTGCTCTGTCTGCTCTGTCTGCCCTGTCTGCTCTGTCTGCCCTGTCTGCTCTGTCTGCCCTGTCTGCCCTGTCTGTGCTGCTCTGTCTGCTCTGTCTGCTCTGTCTGCTCTGTCTGTCTGCCCTGTCTGCCCTGTCTGCTCTGTCTGCTCTGTCTGTCTGCCCTGTCTGCCCTGTCTGCTCTGTCTGCTCTGTCTGCTCCGTCTGTCTGCCCTGTCTGCCCTGTCTCTGCCCTGTCTGCTCTGTCTGCTCTGTCTGTCTGCCCTGTCTGCTCTGTCTGCTCCGTCTAATAATAATAGCGCAAAACAAAGGGCGTTGAAAGGATATTTAGGAATTCTTTTTAGAGCGTCTCTCAAAGCTTGTGTTTTGTGAATGTACATATATATGTATATATATATATATATATATATATATATATATATATATATATATATGTGTGTGTGTGTATATACATATATACATATATACATATATACATATATATATATATATATATATATATATATATATATATATATATATATATATATATATATATATGTATATCTCGATACTGTTGTCGGGGCGCCACCATGAATTGTGTCCCTCCTTCCGCTTGGGTTAGTTTACATTGGGCTGCCAATCCGGACAGAAAATAGGTTGTTTTCCCATGTTTACTTCACTTTTGGGTCGTCTGTGTTCACATGCACTGCTCGTCAAACCTCGCACCATGAGCCACGTTATACGTGATCAGATGACCACTGCACTTATCTCCATGACAACGGGCTTCAATTGAACAGAGCCTTGTGAATGCGCTCACTTCCCCCGGTGCCGTGCGCGCTGAGAGTGATGTGTGACGTGGCCTTACCCCTTTTTTACATTCAGGTCGGCCCGAGGTCGGCCGCTTTCACACCACACACACTCCGCACCAGGATGCGGCTGGTGTGTTCACACTGGGACGATCGCACCGTTCTCGAGTGGAGGTCCTTTACGTTGACCTAACAGTGGCAGTGTGAAAACCCAAGTTCTTCACTGAGTCCAAAGCCGCTTTCAGGCCGCCCAGAGAAACGGTGAAGTGTTGACTTGTTGGTGCTCAAGAACAATTTACAATTTACATTTGACACAAATCAATAGACTTTATATCATATTTTAGCAGCAGAACGTTTCCCTCGTTCTCCACTTAGTAAACGGATTTCCCGCGTTATCACAGAAGTGCCGGTCTGTAGCAAAGAGGCAAAAGTGGGCGGGTATAAGGTGAATAGAATAGAGTATTTCTCAAGTATTTCAGTAAAAATATCCATATTAAAATTGATTTAAAAAAAAAAAAAATGTTGGTCGAATTTTTGAATACATTTAATATGTTTCTGTTTATTTGCATCAGTTTAAGGTGAAATCCTTTAAAGTAAAGTAAAGTAATGGTATCAATATTAATAATATTACTGTGTAACTAAGGTTACACAACACAATAGAAACCACTGGTTTCAAATGTGTTACACTTGGCCCAGAATTATTTCCATTCACGTCAAACTTCATCCACATAGTTGGAGTTACCTCTTTAAGACGTACAGAAATCCAAATCATGCTCGAGGTTTTGACTTATCGCCATCATCTTTATGTGTCTAAATTGGATTAAATATTGCAGTTCTTCCAAATGACTATACTTGTCTAATATGCATTGCATTTTATTCTGAAATAGTTCATTAAAGATGCTCTCTCAAAGGGGGTGTCCAGGGCCCCAGACGCCATGGCGATGAAGTGACTCATTCGAAATTTTGCATTTGACGTAGTTTTGATGAGCCACCACACCTTTAATAAAGCTTTATTAAGCTTCTAATTGGAACATTCATTTTAGGTCTGCAAAACATCGAAACGTTTGTGATCACATTCAAAAGTATAACTTTTGGTTATCCGGGTTAGGGTTAGGGTTAGGGCAGATAGAGCAAGAAGCCAGAGGGGCAACATTTGGCCCCCGGGCCATAGTTTGGCCACGCCTGCTCTAGCTCTAACTGGTCCAAGAGGGTTTGCCACTATGAAGATGAAGATGATCCACAGTATCAAACGTATGGAACATGCATTTGTTCACTTACAGGGGATTTTATTGGTCAAAAATTCCTTTAAAACATATACTGTCTTATTTACTAAGTGGGCCTGATGGCGTCTTCTGCCATAAATATGTATATTTCCTCACTGTGAAACCTTGCAGGCAAACCAAATTAAAAAAAACTAAATGATGGCAAGGTCTACAGACATGTGAAAGTCAGATCCCGACCATGACCACGACGCAGGGCTGCTCCTTGTTGACCACCCAGCCCGACACGTCCTCCTCCAGAAGCTCACAACGCATCCACGCACCCGAGCCGTATTTCACCACTCAGGAGTCCCATGCGTGTCAGCCTGCCGCTCCGAGCAGACTGTAGTGGTCAAGTCCTGGGAACCAACAGTCAACAATGGGACTCATTTTATTACCGTGGAACTTCCACAGTATAACGTCTGGCATTGATGATACAAAGCATGCATCATAAACCATTTCCCTTCTGTTTAGAACAGCAGTTTATAGCACTTCCTGTGACACGTACAATTACAATGAAACAGCGGACATTAGTGTGGCAGTATTGGCATTCGGGATGAAAATCAAGAGGTGTTTTCCACAATCATGACTTTTTAGCTTGCGTTTCTCTTCATTTCTGTCCACTTTAATGGTCCATCTCTGACTCTAAGTGAGGGATATTTACAGCCAGGACATCCCATAACTAAATAAAGAAGATGAAGTGGGTCAGTTGTGAGAGCAGATGTGGACGGGGGCTCGCTTCAGAATGATAGAAGTAATTTATTAAAAGTGCTGTACCTTATTTTTACCATCTGAAAAAACATGCCAAACATTTGTCTGCAGCAGTCCAGAGGTATTCCTCACCATCTCATGTCTTTCTGAGCCTTCTAATTATTCACTACAATGTGTTTATTTGTGCTTCTTGCAAATTTCCAAAAACTTGAGCAAAGGAGCCATTTATGCATTAAACTGGATAGCAGTAGTGTGCAGTGACTTTTATGGATGGGCAAGAAGACTCGCGTGTCAGTATTCAGTGGATAATACAAAGATGGGTTCAAACCCCAGTCTCCCACGTGAAGGTCAAAGGTCTGCCCTACTGAGCTAAACTCCTGTACCTGTAAAGAGGTACCGAATGGCTTAAATAAGATCACTCACCACATTATAGGGGCTGACCAATGCCTTCCACAAATTAGTGCTCTATGGTATTAAAAATACTGCCTGTATTTCTAACTAACGTCCAATGATTAGACATTAGTAAAAGATTATTTTGTCAAACAAAAGATTATTTTGTCAAACCAAGCTGTGTGCAAAAGTGTTGGTCCACATACACTTGGGCTCCTTCAATGCCACTGCTAACCCCAGTGAGGCGCACGGTTAGCACTGCTCCAGTGTTACAGCAGGCTAATTACAGCCTGTGTATCCCACACTCCAGGAGGGCCGGGTCATCCAGAGGACAGCCATGAGAGGCATTCCTGCAGCCACCCCTCCCCCCCCCACACACATGCACATGCACGCACACGCACTCACACACACACGCGCACACATCTCCAGGCTCCTCCTCAGCCCCTTGCCTAGTCATCTCACTCTTACTTTTATATATGCAGTCATGGCTGAAAACCTGCGCACACCCGACAGGGAAGATCTAACGACTGCAACGACTTGGATGATTCATTTAAAGGGGCTGTACCCAATTTCTTCATATAATAAAGTCAAATTAGTTTTGCCCCACTTAGGGGTGGGACGGTGAAATGTTCACGGTATGATAACCTTGACCAAAAATACTACAGTATGACTGTATACCATGTGGTTGTATATTTCATTATAACAAGTATATAGAATAAAATAAAAATAAAAATAAAACAATTAAGCTTGGGAAAACAAGCTAAATCAGGGCGAAACAAGTAGCCAACAAAGCCTATATACTGGGATAGACATATGGATACAATTGATTTTGGACTATTCTTTGGTTATTTATATCATTTGTGTCATAACTGGTGTAAATAATGACCAAAAGTTGTCACTCTGTAAGGAGTTGCTTTTTCCACAGACCCAGTAAAAATAAATGAGCACTGTCAATACCATCAGAACCCCATCAGAACCCCATCAGAACCCCATCAGAACTCCATCAGAACTCCATCAGAACCCCACCAGAACCCCATCAGAACTCCATCAGAACCCCATCAGAACCCCATCAGCCCATCAGAACCCCATCAGAACCCCATCAGAACCCCATCAGAACCCCATCAGCCCATCAGAAACTCCATCAGAACCCCATCAGAACCCCATCAGCCCATCAGAACCCATCAGAACACCATCAGAACACCATCAGACACCATCAGAACCCCATCCTCACCATGCCTGGTTACACCGCCATACCGGTTATGGTCCCATCCCGAGCCCTTGTACAGATATATATTGTATTCAAAAGCTCTTAGGATAAAAACGAGACTGCTGTGTGCTGCCTGCTTCTAACTATAGAGCGCTTTATTCACTGAAAAGCAGGAAGTAGGCTATTAACATGCTATTTATTGTTAGCATTAGCCTGACTGCAAAACTCCCCTCTGGCCTCTGAAACTCACTGTGGTGAATGATTAAGATACTAGGAATGTTTTATAGGAAAGTTAAGGTTAACTTAAACTGAGTCTGTTTAGGCTAAACTGTTTACTAGAATTGTCTTCAACAATCAGGACAAAACAAACAACTCTACTCTAAACTAGGTTAATGTCTAGAATTGTATGATATATGTCATTATGTTATATTTATATGCGATTAGATTCATTCATTCAGCTGTTACCTGGCAACCAGGCTGTAAACAAGAGCCAAAATCCATATAAATGACACAACAGTTCTGATCTTACACACAATAATACCATAGAACCTTTGTTTTGTCCAACGAGAGTTTGAACTGTCAGAAAAGTGTCTCAGTTAAGTGTCTACTGTCTCTGTGTCGCATGCTGATGACATCACAGAGGGATTCAGCTCTACTTCCTGTCATTTTAAACTGTTATTCTTTTGTCGATTCAATTCAATTCAGTTTATTTTTGTAACGCCCAAATCACAACAGTAGTTGCCTCGAGGGGCTACAGTGGAAAACAAAATAAACAATGTTCATAGGGACTTGGAAATGTCCAGCGTCCTTTGTCCTTAGACAGATGTCCCAAGCCCCCCTGTCCTTAGACCCTCGTTCTCGGCCAGGAAAAACTACCAAACCTCTTTGGGAAAAAGTAGAAACCTGTAGGAGTTCCACAGTGA
>BJKM01001016.1:79711-102871 GCA_015082035.1 Chaenogobius annularis | reverse complement strand
GCCTTAGAGCTGAGCCTTAGAGAGCTTAGAGCTGACCTTAGAGCTGAGCCTTAGAGCTGAGCCTTAGAGCTGAGCCTTAGAGCTGAACCTTAGAGCTGGACCTTAGAGCTGGACCTTAGAGCTGAGCCTTAGAGCTGACCTTAGAGCTGACCTTAGAGCTGAGCCTTAGAGCTGAGCCTTAGAGCTGAACCTTAGAGCTGGACCTTAGAGCTGAACCTTAGAGCTGAGACCTTAGAGCTGAGAGCTTAGAGCTGAGCCTAGAGCTTTGACCTTAGAGCTTAGAGCTGAGCCTTAGAGCTGAGCCTTAGAGCTGAAGCCTTAGAGCTGAGCCTTAGAGCTGAGCCTTAGAGCTGAGCTGAGCCTTAGAGCCTTGCTGACCTTAGAGCTGAGCCTTAGAGCTGAACCTTAGAGCTAGAGGACCTTAGAGCTGAGCCTTAGAGCTGAGCTTAGAGCTGACCTTAGAGCTGAGCCTTAGAGCTGGACCTTAGAGCTGAGCCTTAGAGCTGACCTTAGAGCTGAAGCCTTAGAGCTGAGCCTTAGAGCTGCCTTAGAGCCTTAGAGCTGGAGCTGAGCCTTAGAGCTGGACCTTAGAGCTGAGCCTTAGAGCTGAGCCTTAGAGCTGAGCCTTAGAGCTGGACCTTAGAGCTGAAGCCTTAGAGCTGACCTTAGAGCTGAGCCTTAGAGCTGGACCTTAGAGCTGAGGCCTTAGAGCTGAACCTTAGAGCCTTAGAGCTGGACCTTAGAGCTGAACCTTAGAGCTTAGAGCTGAGCTTAGAGCTGAGCCTTAGAGCTGAGCCTTAGAGCTGAGCTTAGAGCTGGACCTTAGAGCTTGAGGCCTTAGAGCTGAACCTTAGAGCTGAACCTTAGAGCTGAGCCTTAGAGCTGGAGCCTTAGAGCTTAGAGACCTTAGAGCTGAGACCTTAGAGCTGGACCT
Organism: Chaenogobius annularis; assembly: GCA_015082035.1. NCBI lineage: Eukaryota > Metazoa > Chordata > Actinopteri > Gobiiformes > Gobiidae > Chaenogobius > Chaenogobius annularis. The sequence goes on along the minus strand of BJKM01001016.1, from coordinate 101,937 downwards.
TAGAGCTGAGCTTAGAGCTAGAGCTGACCTTAGAGCTGAGCCTTAGAGCTGAGCCTTAGAGGCTGAGCCTTAGAGCTGGACCTTAGAGCTGAGCCTTAGAGCTGGAACCTTAGAGCTGAGCCTTAGAGACCTTAGAGCTGGACCTTAGAGCTGAGCCTTAGAGCTGAGCCTTAGAGCTGAACCTTAGAGACTGGACCTTAGAGCTGAGCCTTAGAGCTGACCTTAGAGCTGAGCCTTAGAGAGCCTTAGAGCTGAGCCTTAGAGCTGAACCTTAGAGCTGGAGCCCTTAGAGCTGAACCTTAGAGCTGAGCCTTAGAGCTGAGCCTTAGAGCTGAGCCTTAGAGCTGAGCCTTAGAGCTGAGCCTTAGAGCTAGAGCTGAGCCTTAGAGCTGAGCCTTAGAGCTGGACCTTAGAGCTGAGCCTTAGAGCTGAGCCTTAGAGCTTAGAGGAGCCTTAGAGCTGAGCCTTAGAGCTGAACTTAGAGCTGACCTTAGAGCTGAGCCTTAGAGCTGAACCTTAGAGCTGGACCTTAGAGCTTAGAGCTGAGCTAGAGCTGAGCTTAGAGCTGGCTTAGAGCTGAACCTTAGAGCTTGAGCTTAGAGCTTAGAGCTGAGCCTTAGAGCTGAGCTTAGAGCTGACCTTAGAGCTGAGCTTAGAGCTGAGCTTAGAGCTGGACCTTAGAGCTGAACTTAGAAGCTGAGCCTTAGAGCTGGAGCTTTAGAGCTGAGCCTTAGAGCTGAGCCTTAGAGCTGAGCCTTAGAGCTGACCTTAAGAGCTGAGCCTTAGAGCTGAGCTGAGCCTTAGAGAGCTGGCCTTAGAGCTGAGCCTTAGAGCTTAGAGCCTTAGAGCTGAGCTTAGAGCTGAGCCTTAGAGCTGAGCTCCTTAGAGCTGAGAGCCTTAGAGCTGAGCCTTAGAGCTGAGCCTTAGAGAGCTGAGCCTTAGAGCTGAGCCTTAGAGCTGAGCCTTAGAGGCTGAGCCTTAGAGCCTTGGAGCCTTAGAGCTGAGCCTTAGAGCTGACCTTAGAGCTGGACCTTAGAGCTGAGCTTAGAGCTGAGCTTAGAGCTGAGCCTTAGAGCCTAGGCTGACCTTAGAGCTGAGCCTTAGAGCTGAGCCTTAGAGCTGAGCCTTAAGAGCTGCCTTAGAGCTGGACCTTAGAGCTGGAGCCTTAGAGCTGAGCCTTAGAGCTGAGCTTAGCTGAGCCTTAGAGCTGAGCCTTAGAGCTGAGCTTAGAGCTGAGGCTTAGAGCTGAACCTTAGAGCTGACCTTAGAGCTGAGCTTAGAGCTGCTTAGAGCCTTGAGCTGGACCTTAGAGCTGAGCCTTAGAGCTTGAGCCTTAGAGCTGAACCTTAGAGCTGAGCCTTAGAGCTGAGACCTTAGAGCTGGACCTTAGAGCTGAGCCTTAGAGCTGAGCCTTAGAGCTAGAGCTGAGCCTTAGAGCTGAGCCTTAGAAGCTGAGCCTTAGAGCTGGACCTTAGAGCTGAGCCTTAGAGCTGACCTTAGAGCTGGACCTTAGAGCTGAGCCTTAGAGCTGAGCTGAGCCTTAGAGCTGGAACCTTAGAGCTGGACCTTAGAGCTTAGAGCTGAGCCTTAGAGCTGGACCTTAGAGCTGAGCCTTAGAGCTGAGAGCCTAGAGCTGAGCCTTAGAGCTGGACCTTGAGCTGAGCCCTTAGAGCTGGGACCTTAGAGCTGAGCTTAGAGAGCTGACCTTAGAGCTTGAGCCTTAGAGCTGGACCTTAGAGCTGGACCTTAGAGCTGACCTTAGAGCTGGACCTTAGAGCTGAGAGCCTAGAGCTGGACCTTAGAGCTGAGCCTTAGAGCTGACCTTAGAGCTGACCTTAGAGCTGGACCTTAGCCTAGAGACCTGAGCCTGAGGAGCTCTTAGAGCTGACTTAGAGCCTTAGAGACCTGGACCTTAGAGCTGGACCTTAGAGCTGGACCTTAGAGCTGACCTTAGAGCTGACCCTCAGAGCTGACCCTCAGAGCTGACCCTCAGAGCGTGACCCTCAGAGCTGGACCTTAGAGCTTGACCCTAGAGCTGGACCTCAGAGCTGGACCTTAGAGCTGAACCTTAGAGCTGGACCCTAGAGAGCTGGACCTTATCAGAATCAGGAAAGGGTGTATTGCCATTGTCAATGCGTGAGTCCAACAGCAGAGGGAATAAACTGTTCTTGTGGATGGAGGTCTGCATGTCAGATCACCTTCTCAGCAGAGGGCGCTGATGGCGCTGTTAGTCCTCAGAGGCGCTGTGTCTCTTTGTCCCTGGCTGTGGCTCCAGCAGAGGGCCGCTGTTAGTCTCTGTTTGCCCCTGGCTGTGGCTTCCAGCCAGAGGCGCTGTAGGGTCTTCTGATTGTCCCCTGACAATGTGGCTCCAGCAGAGGGCAGCTGTAGTCTCTGTTTGTCCCTGGCTGTGGCTCCAGCAGAGGGCGCTGTAGTCTCTGTTTGTCCCTGGCTGTGGCTCCAGCAGAGGGCGCTGTAGTCTCTGTTTGTTCCCTGGCTGTGGCTCCAGCACGAGGGCGCTGTAGTCTCTGTTTGTCCCTGGCTGTGGCTCCAGCCAGAGGGCGCTGTAGGTCTCTGTTGTCCCTGGCTTGCTCCAGCAGAGGGCGCTCTTTGAATACCGTGTAGAACCTGCACCATCATCTTCTTGATGAGCTGATGGAGGGGCTGATCGGGAGCGAAGCACTGAGCATGTGCAGAGGAGAAGTGAAGCAACAGCAGCGCCACGTTTTCAACAAGTCACTTCAAAACGATCTTTTAGAGACGAGTCTGTGTTTGTAGCTCAGGCTCTTCATGTTTATAATGATCAGACGTTAGTGAGAAAATAACACGGAAGTGGAAAGCGCCTCCTGCTTGCAAAAGTTATTCCAAATATTCAACAAAAGCATGTATATTCAAACTTCAAAAATGAATTCCAATCAGAGCAACATGTGCATGAGCTCTAAAAACAAGCTGCTGTCCGCTGCGTTCTGTGTTTTGCCATTCAGGGGCCTCTCTCTTGTCTCGTGTATGTTAGCGTTCAGGGGCCTCTCTCTGTCTCTGTGTTTCGTTCAGGGGCCTCTCTCTGTCTCTGTGTGTAGCGTTCAGGGGCCTCTCTCTGTCTCTGTGTTGCGTTCAGGCCCCTCTCCGTCTCTGTGCTGCGTTTCTGGGGCCTCTCTGTCTCTGTGTTGCGTTCAGGGGCCTCCTCTATCTCTGTGTTGCGTTCAGGGGCCTCTCTCCGTCTCGTGTTGCGTTCAGGGAGCCTCTCTCCGTCTCTGCTCTTTGTAGCGTTCAGGGGCCTCTCTCTCTGTCTCTGTGTTGCGTTCAGGGCCCCTCTCCGTCTTCTGTGTTGCGTTCTGGCGGCCTCTCTGTCTCTGTGTTGCGTTCAGGGGCCTCTCTATCTGCTGTGTTGCGATTCAGGGGCCTCTCTCCGTCTCATGTGTTGCGTTCAGGGGCCTCTCTCTGTCTCTGTGTAGCGTTCAGGCTCTCTCTGTCTCTGTGTTGCGTTCAAGGGCCCCTCTCCGTCTCTGTGTTCTTTCAGGGGCCTCTCTCCGTCCCTCTGTGTTGCGTTCAGGGCCTCTCCGTCTCTGTGTGGTTCAGTTCAGGGCCTCTCTATCTCTGTGTTGCGTTCAGGGGCCTCTCTCCGTCTCTTGTGCGTTGCGTTCAGGGCCTCTCCTGTCTCTGTGTTGCGTTCAGGGGCCTCTCTGTCTTCTGTGGTGCGTTCAGGGGCCTCTCTGTCTCTGTGTTGCGTTCAGGGACCTCTCTATCTCTGTGTGCGTTCAGGAGGCCTCTCGTCTCCGTTGTAGCGTTCAGGGCCTCTCTCTGTCTCTGTGTTGCGTTTGACCGGGCCTCTCTTCCTTCTCTGTGTTGCGTCAGGGCCTCTCTGGCTCTGTGTTGCGTTCAGGGGCCTCTCCTTCTTCTCTGTGTTTGCGTTCAGGGGCCTCTCTGTCTCCGTGTAGCGTTCAGGGTCTCTCTCTGTCATCTGTGTTGCCGTTCAGGGGCTCTCTTCTTCTCTGTTGTTGCGTTCAGGGCTCTCTGTCTCTGTGTTGCGTTCAGGGACCTCTCTATCTCTGTGTGCGTTCAGGGCCTTCTGTCTCCGTTGTAGCGTGCCGTCCTCTCTCTGTCTCTGTGTTGCGTTCAGGGGCCTCTCTGTCTCTGTGTTGCGTTCAGGGACCTCTCGTATCTCTTGTGCGTTCAGGGCCTCTCTGTCCTCTGTGTTGCGTTCAGGGCCTCTCTTCTTCTCTGGTTGCATTCAGGGGCCTCTATCCGTCTCTGGTTGCGTCAGGGGCCTCTCTGGCTCTGTGTTTGCGTCAGGGGCCTCTCTTCTTCTCTGTGTGCGTTCAGGGGCCTCTCTGTCTCTGTGTTGCGTTCAGGGCCTCTCTGTGTTGTCGTTCAGGGGCCTCTCTTCTTCTCTGTGGTTGCGTTCAGGGCCTCTCTTCTCTCTGTGTTGCGTTCAGGGGCCTCTCTGTCTCCGTGTGCGTTCAGGGGTCCTCTCTCTGGTCTTCTGTTTGTTGCGTTCAGGGCCTCTCTTCTCTCTCTGTGTTGCGTTCAGGGACCCCCATGGCGCTGAAGTGATGCCCCAAAGCCTCGACGCAGCTGCAGGGCTTCCTCCGTGAGTACTGCATCTCCGCTGCCACTTGTCTGGACATCCGTGGCATCGTGGGGCTGTTCGGAATCGCCTTCAGGTCCACGGAACATTACTGTTTTCGCCAAGAAACTGGTAATCGACGAGGACCTGTTTCGCCGTCATCCAATCAAAGGTACAACGAGTTTCAAAGGTACATCGAGTTCAGTAACAAAGTTACAATCGAGTCGTCAGTCAAAGCGTACAAAACGAGTTCAGTTCAAAGTTACAAATCGAGTTCGGTCAAAGGTACAAACGAGTTCAGTCAAGCGTAGCAGAACGCAGTTCAGTCAAAGTACAAACGAGTTCAGTCAAAGTCAAAGGTAGTCAAAGGTACAAGTTCAGTCAAAGTTACATCGAGTTCAGTCAAAGTACAATCGAGTTCAGTCAAAGTACAATCGAGTTCAGTCAAAGGTACAGTTCAGTCAAAGGTACAATCGAGTTCAGTCAAAGGTACAATCGAGTTCAGTCAAAGGTACAAACGTGTTCAGTCAAAGGTACCATCGAGTTCGATGTCTAAAGGGATTACAACGGTTCAGTCAAAGGTACAATCGAGTTCAGTCAAAGGTACAATCGAGTTCAGTCAAAGGTACAATCGAGTTCAGTTCAAAGGTACATCGAGTTCAGGTCAAAGGTACAATCGAGTTCGTCAAAGGTACAATCGAGTTCAGTCAAAGGTACAATCGAGTTCAGTCAAAGGTACAATCGAGTTCATAGTCAAGGTACAAACGAGTTCAGTCAAAGGTACAATCGAGTTCAGTCAAAGGTACAATCGAGTTCAGTCAAAGGTACAATCGATTCAGTTCAAAAGGTACAATCGAGTTCGTCAAAAGCGTGACAATGATGATCTTTCCTCTGCCCGTCTGTTTGAATCTTTCTCTGTCCTCTGTCTTCCCTCCTCTGACTTCTGCGCTCTTCACTCTGGCCCTCATGTCTTCTCCCTCTTTCTCCTTTCTCCGTCAGCTTGCGCCCTTATGAGGCGGTAGATGGCGGATGTGTGTGCACATTTGTCTTCTCTTTCCCCCGTTTTCTCCTCCTCTGCACTGTCTCGCTCTCATCCCGACTTGTCTTTTGGTTGCCGATCCCAAAAGCCGTTGGTGAAGCGCTGAAGTACGCTGTATTTCCTACCTAGAACATAAGATCACATAAACTCTCTTTGCTTTGGTTGTCCATGTCTTGAATCTCGTGTTGATGATGAGCATCTAGAGAAGCCAGATCAAAGATGTTACGTCTTTATTTCATTTATCATGTGTTAATCAGTTTGTTCCATTTGTCGTGAGCACTGTTTTAGCCCAGGCGATTCTCTACTTCTCTCATTGAGCTTCAATCTGGTCACACCAGAAACGCCCTGTTTTTTTTCATCTGAGCTGAAATAAAGTAACTCTTAAAGGCAAGGAAAAAACCCCAACTCCTCCTTCTTTGGGTCCTGAATCGGAACTCGAGGTTCTTACCATGCCATATGAATCTAGAGATGTTGGGGATGGAAAGTTGACCTTGTCTCGGAACAGATAATATTCATTTTTACAGTTTCAATTCCTTGGTTTAGGACCGAAATATGGAATAAGGTTCCATTTTCCATTTGTCCAGGAGGACCACGCCTAAATCAGGAATCAGGAATCAGGACACATTTATTGCCATTGTCAATGAACAGAATTCACAACAGTAGGAACGTGACTTGGATACGGATGAGAGACATGCAGAAAGAGCATCAGCCACTGGGGGGGGCGTGAGGCGCCTGCTGGGGTACTTTGAACTCTTGGAAAATGAAAAAACAGTTCAGCAATAAGTCACACAATGATAACACAACAATTGATACACAACACACACTGAGTCTACATCACACGAGGTCAACGTGATGGATATTTTCAGTGGATATTGGGGAGGAGTCACAAACAAGGATAACACCAGAGATTAGGATGAGGAATGTGGGATGTGCACTGACGGTGAGTGAAGGCGGGAGTCTTGTTTTGTGTAAGTGTCTGTGTGTGTCTTCAGTACGGCCTTGAACGCCTGAGCTGCTCTTTCAGCCCGGGGAGATAAGAGAAGGGAGAGACATACAAGGCCCAGCAGAGAAAAGAGAAATAAGTACTTTTAATCACATTTGTTGATCAATGATTTACGATCAATAATCCAATCGTTTCTGGTCCTCTGTGTGCGATCAGCTTGAGTCATTGAGTTACTCCGTCCGACAGTGAAAAGTTCCCATTTTCCTTGATTGAATCCCCCAAAGTCTTTTGCATCTCCATGGTCCGAAATAAAGATGTTCCGGTTCAGATCAGTGAGTTGCCACGTGCTGTGCTCAAGTCTCTGTTCGAGTCCTTTCATTTCTTTTCACTCAAATCCCAAAAACCTTTTCATGTTGATGTCAGACTGTTGTTGGGTGAATTCTTCCTGTCTTCCCATTTTTTTTCCGATGGGACCAGTGCGACTCCGAGCCCAATTGAGAGAGCGTAATCCTGCTCTCATGAATCCAGATACAAATAGGTCCTCCTCCACATCTTCAATGAGCAGGGGCTCGATGCATAGAACCTTTGCCAGTTCTTGTAATAGTCCCGAACGTTCCCCCGCTGTGGGACGTCCCTCGGGACAGGTTGCTTCTCCCGGGGAAGCTTTTCTTCTGGGAAAAAAACTTTATCCAATGCACTCAGAGACCAATCAATTCAGATCCATTATCTCGGAGAACAACAGATGATCGAGCGCCCTGTGATTTAGAGAGAAGACGAGAACAAACACCACGAGAGAGGCAGAAGGTAGCGGCAGCAGGCGGGGCAGAGGAAGACGACGTCCTGCACTCAAGGACAGGCTGGAGCGAGCTAAAATATTTAAGGAATTTAATTTGCCATTTAAATGGGTAAGTCTTTGTGAAGGACAGAGGGGGGCGCCAGTGAGAGAGAATTACAGTGTTTTGTGTGTTCAATTTGTATCCAGACATTGGACCGATATTATCAAGGCGTCACATTAGGGACGGACATGTCGGGTTTGGTCAGAAACAATAGTCCAACCAGATGTTTCCATACCTAATGTGGTCATCTGTGCAGCATGCGATTTGATGTTCCGTCCCATCGATTGTAACACCATGAATTGTTTTATATTGTCTAATCAATGGTTCCAAGTCCAAAGCAAACAGGAGGAGGGGCCAGGCACAGCCCTGTCTCACTCCTCTTTCTTCTGGCGATCAGAGAAGTGTGTATATTGGTGGACATTGGCTCTTCCCCTCGCTCATGTTCCTCCCTCCGTGTCCTCCTGTAGGTGGGGATCCCCGAGGCGTCGGTGAAGCGCTGCGCTCTGCAGATCGGCAGCGCTCTGGAGTTCATCCACAGCCGCGGCCTGGTGCACCGCGACGTCAAACCGGAGAACGTGCTGCTGCTGGACACGCGCTGCTGCCGGGTGAAGCTGGCCGACTTCGGCCTGGCGCAGAGGAGAGGCACCTTCATCCGCTTCATCAGCGGGACCCTGCCCTACAGCGCCCCTGAGCTGTGTGCACGGGTACTGCAGGAGGGAAGAGTGAACGCTCCGCCTCTCAGCGTGGAGCCCAGCCTCGACACGTGGGCCTTCGGCGTGCTCCTCTTCTGCATCCTCACCGGATACTTCCCCTGGGAGATCTGCAGCGACAAGGACGACTTCTACCAAGAGTGGAGCGAGTGGAACCAGTCTGAGGGTCAGGAGGGAGGGAAAGGGGGAGACAGGCAAAAAGGGGGAGACACAAAGGACGGGAGGATCGTCAGAGACGTGAAGGAGGAGGAAAGAGAAGGAGACGAAGAGTGGAGCGAGTCTGGAGCAGAGGCGGGAGGAAACGAGGGGGAGAGACAGGAGGCGAGGAGAGAGGGAGAAGTGAAGCATGAGGAGGGACAGCAGGGGATCGAGGAAGAGGAGGTGCCTCCACTGTGGAGGAAGTTTACTCCAGATGCCCTGCAGATGTTCAGGAGGCTGTTGGCCGTGGAGCCGGAGCGCAGGAGCAGTGTGAGCGAGGTGCAGGCCTATGTGCAGCAGGATTGGCTCAAACAAGCCCCGCCCACCCATCAAGCCACACCCACAGTGACATCCCCTGACCAGGCCCCACCCACAACCACCAACAACGCCACGCCCCCTCTGGCCTCGACCTCTCTGGCCCCGCCCACAGAAACAAGCTCTGAGCCCGAGACTCTTTAATTCTTCACTTTTGATCCATTATCATTGCTCCTGTCTCCCTCTGTGTCGCATCCTCTGTTGTCGCTCGCTCTGCGTCGCATTGTCTCGCTCTGCTCGCATTGTCTCGCTCTGCGTCGCATTGTCTCTCTGCGTTGTCTCGCTCTGCGTCGCATTGTCTCGCTCTGCGTCGCATTCTCTCGCTCTGCGTCGCATTGTCTCCTCTGCGTCGCATTTCTCTCGCTCTGCGTCGCATCTCGCTCTGTTCTCTCGCTCTGCGTCGCATTCTCTCGCTTGTCTCGCTCTGGTCGCATTGTCTCGCTTCGTCTCGCTCTGCGTCGCATTGTCTCGCTCTGCGTCGCATTGTCTCGCTCTGCGTCGCATTGTCTCGCTCTGCGTCGCATTGTCTCGCCTCTGCGTCGCATTGTCTCGCTCTGCGTCGCATTGTCTCGCTCTGCGTCGCATTGTCTCGCTCTGCCGTCGCGTCTCGCTCTGCGTCGCATTCTCTCGCTCTGCGTCGCATTGTCTCGCTCTGCGTCGCATTGTCTCGCTCTGCGTCGCATTGTCTCGCTCTGCGTCGCATTCTCTCGCTCTGCGTCGCATTTCTCGCCTGCGTCGCATTCTCTCGCTCTGCGTCGCATTCTCTCGCTCTGCGTCGCATTCTCTCGCTCTGCGTCGCATTCTCTCGCTCTGCGTCGCTCTGCGTCGCATTCTCTCGCTCTGCGTCGCATTGTCTCGCTCTGTGTCGCATTGTCTCGCTCTGTGTCGCATTGTCTCGCTCTGCGTCGCATTGTCTCGCTCTGGTCGCATGTCTCGCTCTGCGTCGCATTGTCTCGCTCTGAGTCGCATTGTCTCGCTCTGCGTCGCATTGTCTCATTGTCTCACTCTCTGTCTATACACAGTGATCCCTCGTTTATTGCGGGAGTTGCGTTCCAAAAATCACACGTGAAAAGTGAAATCCGTGAAGTCGTTTCAGCTTTATGTTTTGTAATTGTTTTACAATGTAAAACTGAACTATAGAATGAAACCAAAACTCAAAACCTGTTTTAAAGCCCAAAATGTGTTTAAAACAATAATGTTAATATAGTAATACACGGTTGGAAACATTGTCACTGGCGGTTTTCACAGTCCCAGCGTGTTTCACACCTCTTCGTCCTGACTCCGCCTCTTCGTCCTGACTCCGCCTCTTCGTCCTGACTCCGCAGGGGTCTTTCTCCGAGAGAAGAACATTGTTATGGGTCGTTGTTGGCGTTCTTTCTTTTTCTGAGCAAGAAGATTTTTATAAACGGATATGTCACCTTCGATTATATTTGAGAACTGCAATGAACGACTCCCCAAAGGGTCCCAAAGGGTCCCAAAGGGTCCCAAAGGGTCCCATTCTTGTGCCGTGCGCTGACATTGTGGGTTTTGTCACAGAGAGAAAATGCAAACGTAAAGTTGGCAGAATGTACAGAAACAAACTGTTGACAAGTGAAAAACCAATACAGTAAAGCCCCTGAGCCAATCAGGATTCAGTACAATGCACTGTAAAATCAATCCGTGAAGCAGCGAAGCCGTGAAAGATGAAACGCGAGATAGCGAGGACCACCGTATTCAATATTTCAGTCGACCTTCATCAGGATTCAAGAGCGCAGCTTTTGCTTTGGCATAACTTCCAGACCTTGTGCTTTTCTGTGGCATTTCTAGCGCCCTCTAAAGTAGGTCGACAACACTGCAGGAGTGGGCGGGGCTTACTCAGAGTAGGATCAATCTCAGACTGGGTGTGGCCAGGTCTTTTACTACAAACGACCTCTTCCAGTGTCGTGTAAAAGAGGCTGGATTGGTGAAAGCTCCGCCCATTACGTAAGCTCACGGGCGTTCAGAGCCCGTTCAAACCGTTACACGTTCCAATAACGTTCTAAAGTGAGATCGTCATGGCCTTCGTGAAAGTGCGTGAGAGGTTCAGAATCAGAGGGAACAAAGTCTTGATTCAAGGATTTGTCAGAGGACCAGAGCCAGTGGCAGGAGATTCGACGTGAGGCGGAGAACGTTCCCACACACACTCATAATGCGACTCTTTAAAGCGTCATGTTCCAAACCGAAGAGCTTCAGATGGTTGAGACGCAGACGAGGACAGGAAGTGAAGACGAGGACAGGAAGTGAAGACGAGGACAGGAAGTGACTGTGGGTTCAAATGTCAACAGCACTCCTGTTTTAGAGGGTTTCAATCTGTAATAAATGTTTTGGAGTTATTTGTCATCATTGTCTTTCTTGTCATTCTTTCTGTTTGAGAACGTAAACAACTAAATATAAAACACAAGATACAGGAGAAACAGACAACAACAACAACAACAACAACAACAAGACACGGCAAGTCCATAAGTCAAGTCCTGCTTGGTCCAGATTCTGTCAACATTTTTCCACATTACCAATGATAGTCTCAGTCCAGTCCTTGTTGGTTGGTGATGTCGTCCATTTCTTTGTCACGGCCTTTTTCCTGTCTCCAAAAGTACATTCCAAAGGTATCCATGTCTTGTGTCCATGGCAGGAGTTCTGAGGCCCAAGTACAGAGTTCTAAAGTTCAGAGGGTAATGTCAAAAACAGTCTGCAGAGCGCTGTGAACTTCAGTCACATGTTTCTGAGCGAATGGACAGTCCCAGAACATGTGAGAGTGCTTTGCCTCCTGGTGGCGCTGTTTCTCCAACAGTTGCATTTCCCTGTGAATAATGAGCACTTTGACCTGGAGTTATGAATACAACAGAACATTTTGAGGTTCTCCCCTGAGAGGTAAATATGTTTCCCATTCTCCATCCGTCCAATCAAAATGATCCTCTCTTTCCCGTTTCTTTTCAATATAATTCGTAGTGTGTTGGTTAGAGCGGCTGCCGGAATCATCAGTACATTTATATAATTTTGATATTTCCCTTGAGATTTCTGATTTATAAGCTTTAACATTAATTAATAATTCAATCATAGGATTATGGTTTCATGTCTTGGTTACAAGAACTCTTTATTTGTAAAAACCTCTAAAAGTCCTGTTTCTCCAAGTCAAAGGATTCTTTCAACATCTCAGAGCTTTTCATGTGATTCTCTTTTACAATCTGAAAAACCTTTAGACCTTTTGTAATCCAGACCTTGAATCTCAGGTCAGTTCGGTTAGCAGTCACCTCCAGAGTCTCGCTCTAAAACCTACAAATCAAGTTAGAACTCTGGGGGTAATAATGGACTCAGATTTGAACTTTAACACGTCAAATCAATAAGATCAGCAGCTTTTTACCATCTAAAAAACAGCCAAAATCAAAAGTGTCTAAACCTAGACCTGGAGAGACTTATCCATGCGTTTGTAGATTAGACTACTGTAACGGGCTGCTCACTGGCCTCTCCAAACATCCAGAACGCTGCTGCTCGGGTCCTGACTAGAACCAGGAAGTACCATCACATTAGTCATGCGCTCATGGACCCGCCTCCTGCTGGTGCTCGGCATTTCTTGGCACGATTTTCCTCCAACAATTTTAATATTTCTTGCAGATCATTTAGCTTTTTCTCCCTTTGTTTCTTTTTTTCAGAGGCTATTCCTATAATTTGTCCTCTTAAAACTGCTTCAGATGCATCCCAGAGGATGGGCGGGGACGTTTCCCCAGGGTCATTTTCCTCCAGAGAAGTCTTAATGTCATTTGACATTTTGTCCTTAAACAAAGGGTCATTCAGCAGGCCGGCATAGAAGCGTTTTTTTCATCGTTCCTCCAAATCTACAGATGTAGAGGAGCATGATCCCTTAGGTCAATAGTGCCTGTATCAGTGATTTTGGATCTGTCTTTATTGAAGATTAATAAATCGTCTCTTCTGGGGTAGATCGCATGTGGATTATAAAAATGTGTATACTTGCATTAGGGTTCATCTCCCTCCAGTGGTCAATCAGTCCAATATTCTTCATTCATTTACAGAACTTGTTCAGAACACTAATGTAGGTTGAACAAGAAGATTCCAATCGCCGCCACAGATTAGGGTTCCCTCAGAGTGGTTTAAAATTAGGTTCATAATATCAGTTTAGAAGGCTCCAATCCTCACAAAAAACTGGATACACCCCCTCTGGATGAAACAGACTGGATGAAACAGAGTTTACGTACTGAAGCAGACATAAAGTCTGACGTCAAAAACAAACAAATCACTTATCACGATCATCAGTCTCTTCAAATCAACCCAAATTCACACGCCCCACGCTGTGGCTCCATCTGTTTCGCTGTTCAGTTCTTTGTGTTTTGCATCTTCCTGAGGAGCACCTCTGCTTCTTCTGGTGTTCTGAGCACGTGTGTTTGACCTTCAAAAGTCTCCAGAAGAGTCGCTGGGAAAGAGAATCCACGTCTCAGTTTTCTCCTCCTGAGCTCCTCACAGATGTGCTGGAACTTTTTTCCCTGTTTACGAACCTCGTATGGAGCATCCAAGGTGAAGAGCACTCGCTTGCCTTTGTGCTGGAGGTGACCTTTAACCCTTGGAGCCTTCAGGACGCGTTCCTTCACGCGATCGTTGAGAAACCTCATAATCAGGCCTCGTGGTTTATCAGCTGCTGGTCTGTTTTGGCCAAGTATAAAATGGAATGTGGTGTGTGTGTGTGTGCGCGTGTGTGTGTGTGTGTGTGTGTGTGTGTGTGTGTGTGTGTGTGCGCGTGTGTATGTACGTGTGTGTGTATCTGTGTGTCTGTGTGTGTCTGTGTGTGTGTGTGTCTGTGTGTGTCTGTGTGTGTGTGTGTCTGTGTGTGTTGTGTGTCTGTCTGTGTGTGTGTTTGTGTCTGTGTGTCTGTTGTGTGTGTTTGTGTCTGTGTGTCTGTTTGTGTGTGTGTGTGTGTGTGTGTGTCTGTGTGTGTGTCTGTTTGTGTGTGTGTGTGTGTTGTGTGTTGTCTGTGTGTTGTGTCGTGTGTGTGTGTGTGTTGTGTGTCTGTGTGTGTGTGTGTGTGTGTGTGTCTGTGTGGTGTCTGTGTGTGTGTCTGTGTGTGTGTGTCTGTGTGTCTGTGTGTGTGTTGTGTGTGGTGTCTGTGTGTGTGTCTGTGTGTGTGTGTGTGTGTCTGTGTGTGTGTGTGCTGTGTGTGTGTGTGTGTGTATGTGTGTGCTGCTGGTGTGTTGTGTCTGTTGTGTGTGTCTGTGTGTGTCTGTGTGTGTGTTGGTGTGTGTGTGTGTGTGTGTGTGTGTCTGTGTGTCTGTGTGTGTCTGTGTGTGTGTGTGTGTTGTGTGTGTGTGTGTCTGTGTTGTGTGTGTGTGTGTGTGTGTGTGTGTGTGTCTGTTGTGTGTCTGTGAGTGTGTCTGTGTGTGTGTGTGTGTTCTTGTGTGTGTGTCTGTGTGTGTGTGTGTGTGTGTGTGTCTGTGTGTGTGTTGTGTGGTGTCTTGTGTGCATGTGTGTGTGTCTGTGGTGTGTGTGTGTGTGTGTGTGTGTGTGTCTTGTGTGTGTCTGTGTGTGGTCTGTGTGTGTGTCTGTGTGGTGTGTCTGTGGTGTGTGTTGTGTGGTGTGTGTGGTTGTGGTGTGTGTGTGTTGTGTGTGTGTATGTGTGTGTGTCTGTGTGTGTGTGTGTGTGTGTGTGTCTGTGTGTGTTGTCTGTGTGTGTGCTGGTGTGTGTGTGTGTCTGTGTGTGTGTGGTGTCTGTGTGTGTCTGTGCTGTCTGTGTGTGTGTGTGTGTGTGTGTGTGTGTGTGTGTGTCTGTGTGTGTGTGTGTGTGTGTCTGTGTGTGTGTGTGTGTGTCTGTGTGTGTGTGTGTGTTGTGTGTGTGTGTGTGTGTGTGTGTGTCTGTGTGTGTGTGTGTGTCTGTGTGTGTGTCTGTGTGTGTCTGTGTGTGTGTGTGTGTGTGTGTGTCTGTGTGTGTGTGAGTGTGTGTCTGTGTGTGTTGTGTGTGTGTGTGTGGGTCAGTTCAAGGTCATGAGGCTTCAGGCCTAAATCCTGCTCCTGTTTTCAACTTCGTTAGAGCTTTAACCCAAACACCTGTTCTGACTCTCTTCTCTCCTCTTCTCTCCTTCTTCTCTCCTCCTCTCTCCTCTTCTCTCCTTTTCTTCTCCTCTTCCTTCTCTTCCTCCTCTCGCCTCTCCTCTTCTCGGGCCTTCTCTCCTCTTCTCTCGCCTTCTCATCCTCTTTCTCTCACCTTTTACTGCTCTTCTCTCCTCTTCTCTCCCTTTCTCTCCTCTTCATCACATCTTCTCTTCTCTCTCTTCTATCTTCTCTCCTCTTCGTTCATTCTCTTCCTTCTCTCTCTTCTCTCCCTTCTCTCCCCTTCGCCTCCTTCTTCTCTCGCTTCTTCTCCTCTTATCTTCTTCTTCTTCTTTCCTCTATCTTCCTTCTTCTCGCTCCTCTCTTCCTCTTCTCTCCTTTTCTTCCTCTCTCTTCCCTTATTCTCCTTCTCTCTCTTCATGTACTTCCCTCCTCTTCCTCTCCTCCTCGCTCCTTCCTCCTTCCTCGCTCTCCCTCCTCTTCTCTCCTTCTCTTCTCCTCTCACTCTTCGTATCCTTCTCTCCCTCTTCTCTCCCTTCTCTCCCTTCTCTTCACCCCGTCTGTGGGGTCGGCCGGTCTGTGGGGTCTGTAGGCGGCGGTCTGTGGGGTCGGCAGCCTTGGGGTGGGTGGTCTTTGGGGTCGGCGGTTTGTGGAGTCGGCGGTCTGTGGGTCTGTGGGGTGGGCGGTCTGTGGGTCTGTGGGGTCGGCAGTCTGTGGAGTCGGCGGTCTGTGGGTCTGTGGGGTGGGTGGTCTGTGGGGTCGGCGGTCTGTGGGTCTGTGGGGTTGGCGGTCTGTGGGGTGGACGGTCTGTGGGTCTGTGGGGGTGGGCGGTGGGGTGGTGGGCGGCCTGTGGGTCTGTGGGGTCGGCGGTCTGTGGGTCTGTGGGGTGGGGCGGTCTGGTGGGCTTGTGGGGTCGCGGTCCTGTGGGGTGGGCGGTCTGTGGGTCTGTGGGGTCGGGGTCTGTGGGGTGGGTCTGTGGGGTGGCGGCTGTGCGGTCTGTGGGGTGGGCGGTCTGTGGGTCTGTGGGGTCGGCGTCTGTGGGGTGGGTCTGTGGGGTGGGCGGTCTGTGGGTCTGTGGGTCTGTGGGTGGTCTGTGGGGTGGGTCTGTGGGTCGGTCGTGGGTCTGTGGGGTGGGTGGTGGGTCTGTGGGGTGGGCGGTCTGTGGGTCTGTGGGGTGGGCGGTCTGTGGCCTGTGGGGTCGGCGGTCTGTGGGTCTGTGGGATTGGCGGTCTGGTGGGTCTGTGGGGTGTGGGTCTGTGGGTCTGTGGGGTGGGGGTCTGTGGGTCTGTGGGGTGGGCGGTCTGTTGGCCTGTGGGGTCGGCAATCTGTGGGCCTGTGGGGTGGGTGGTCTGTGGGCCTGTGGGGTGGGTGGTCTGTGGGCCTGTGGGGTCGGCGGTCTGTGGGTCTGTGGGGTGGGCGTCTGTGGGTCTGTGGGGTGGGCGGTCTGTGGGCCTGTGGGTCGGCGTCTGTGGGTCTGTGGGTCTGTGGGTCCGTGGCGGTCTGCTGGGCCTGTGGGGTGGGCGGTCTGTGGGTCTGTGGGGTTGGCGGTCTGTGGGGTGGGTGGGTCTGTGGGCCTGTGGGGTCGGCGTCTGTGGGCCTGTGGGGTCGGCGGTCTGGGGTGGGTCTGTGGGGTGGGCGGTCTGTGGGCCTGTGGGGTGGGCGGTCTGTGGGCCTGTGGGGTGGGTGGTCTGTGGGCCTGTGGGGTCGGCGTCTGTGGGCCTGTGGGGTGGTGTGGTCTTTGGGCCTGTGGGGTGGGCGGTCTGTGGGTCTGTGGGGTCGGCGGTCTGTGGGTCTGTGGGGTGGGCGGTCTGTGGATCTGTGGGCTGGGCGGTCTGTGGGCCTGTGGGGTCGGCGGTCTGTGGGCCTGTGGGGGTGGTGGTCTGTGGGTCTGTGGGGTGGGGGCGGTCTGTGGGCCTGTGGGGTCGGCGGTCTGTGGGCTGTGGGGTGGGTGGTCTGTGGGCCTGTGGGGGTCGGCGGTCTGTGGGCCTGTGGGGTGGGTGGTCCTGTGGGCCTGTGGGGTGGCGTCTGTGGGCTGTGGGTCGGCGGTCTGTGGGTCTGTGGGGTCGGCGGTCTGTGGGTCTGTGGGTGGCGGCGGTCTGTGGGTCTGTGGGGTGGGCGGTCTGTGGGCCTGTGTGGGTGGGCTGGGCGGTCTGTGGGCCTGTGGGGTGGCGGTCTGTGTGGGCGTCTGTGGGGTGGGTGGTGGCGTCTGTGGGCCTGTGGGGTGGGCGGTCTGTGGGCCTGTGGGGTGGGTGGTCTGTGGGCCTGCGGGGTGGGTGGTCTGTGTGGCTCTGTGGGTCGGGGTCGGCGGTCTGTGGGCTGTGGGGTGGGTGGTCTGTGGGCCTGTGGGGTCGGCGGTCTGTGTGGGGTCGGCGGTCTGTGGGTCTGTGGGGTCGGCGGTCTGTGGGTCTGTGGGTGGGCGGTCTGTGGGTCTGTGGGGTCTGGCTGTGGGGGTCTGGGGTGCGGTCTGTGGGGTGGGGGTGGGTCTGTGGGTCTGTGGGTCTGTGGGGTGGGCGGTCTGTGGGTCTGTGGGTGGGGGTCTGTGGGGTCGGCGGTCTGTGGGCCTGTGGGGTGGGTGGTCTGTGGGCCTGTGGCGGTCTGTGGGCCGGTCTGTCTGTGGGGTCGGCGGTCTGGGTCAGTCTGGGCCTCAGAGGACACGAGCTTTGAGACGTGTTAATTCTGCAGCTAATAATAATCGACTGTGATGGAAACTCCACAGTCGAACCATCGCTCATGTTTAGTCCTGATATAGACCTGGTTCTGGGTCCTGTTCGAGTCCTGGTTTAGTTCTGATGCAGACTTGGTTCTGGGTCCTGTTCTCGTCCTGGTTTGGTCCTGATCCAGGTTTAGTTAGTCTTGGTTCGGACCCTCAAACTGATATAGTCGGGTTCAGAACACGTTTGAAAATGAGTTTGACCAAATGTTTGAGAACGTCTTTGAAGGAGGAAAAAAGGATTCGATGGATTTGAACGCATTTATTTAGGGTTGTTTAAAGTTGTTTAAAGTTGTTTACAGTTGCACAGACACAAATGGCCGTGCGATGTGGGATGGGCTAAAACATGGACTGGATGTGCCCAGGGGCCCAGGGGCCCAGGGGCCCTCAGGAGGGGGCCGAGCTCTCTGGAACATTCTGCATGTCAGATCTGCTGAGACACAATTTAAGTCAATTTTAGCCTAACCTTTTTAGCCTCTTTAGCTTCTTTAGCTTATTTAGCCTCTTTAGCTTCTTTAATCTCTAACTTCTTTAGCCTCTTTATCTTATTTAGCCTCTTTAGCTTCTTTAGCTTCTTTGGCCTCTTTAGCTTCTTTAGCTTCTTTAGCTTCTTTAGCTTCTTTAGCTTCTTTAGCCTCTTTAGCTTCTTTATCTTATTTAGCCTCTTTAGCTTCTTTAGCTTCTTTGGCCTCTTTAGCTTCTTTAGCCTCTTTAGCCTCTTTAGCCTCTTTAGCTTCTTTAGCTTCTTTGGCCTCTTTAGCTTCTTTAATCTCTAACTTCTTTAGCCTCTTTATCTTATTTAGCCTCTTTAGCTTCTTTAGCTTCTTTAGCCTCTTTAGCTTCTTTAGCTTCTTTAGCTTCTTTAGCTTTTCTTTTTCTTCTTTAGCCTCTTTAGCTTCTTTAGCTTCTTTAGCTTCTTTAGCCTCTTTTGTTTTAATGTCAAACAAATGAACTACTGTTTTTTTTTTCAGGATTTGTGTGCAAAATTGTGCAGTTTTCACTTGTTTAGCTTATTTAGCCTCTTTAGCTTCTTTAGCTTCTTTAGCTTCTTTGGCCTCTTTAGCTTCTTTAATCTCTTTAGCTTCTTTAATCTCTTTAGCTTCTTTAGCCTCTTTATCTTTTTAGCCTCTTTAGTTTCTTTAGCTTCTTTAGCCTCTTTAGCCTCTTTAGCTTCTTTGTAGCCTCTTTAGCTTCTTTAGCCTCTTTAGCCTCTTTAGCTTCTTTAGCTTCTTTAGCTTCTTTAGCTTCTTTAGCTTCTTCAGCCTCTTTAGCCTCTTTAGCTTCTTTAGCCTCTTTAGCTTCTTTAAATTATTTGGCCTCTTTAGCCTCTTTAGCTTATTTGGCCTCTTTAGCCTCTTTAGCCTCTTCAGCCTCTTTAGCCTCTTTAGCTCTTTAGCCTCTTTAAACTTCTTTAGCCTCTTTAGCTTCTTTAGCCTATTTAGCCTCTTTAGCCTCTTTAGCCTCTTTAGCCTCTTTAACTTCTTTAGCCTCTTTAGCCTCTTTAGCTTCTTTAATCTCTTTAGCTCCTTTAATCTCTTTAGCTTCTTTAGCCTCTTTATCTTATTTAGCCTCTTTAGCTTCTTTAGCCTTCTTTAGCTTCTTTAGCCTCTTTAGCTTCTTTAGCTTCTTTAGCTTCTTTAGCTTTGTTAGCTTCTTTAGCTTCTTTAGCCTCTTTAGTGTCTTTAGCTTCTTTAGCTTCTTTAGCCTCTTTAGCCTCTTTAGCTTCTTTAGCCTCTAGCTTCTTTAGCTTATATAGCCTCTTTAGCCTCTTTATCTTCTTTAGCCTATTTAGCTTCTTTAGCCTCTGTAGCTTCTTTAGCTTATTTGGCCTCTTTAGCCTTTTTAGCCTCTTTAGCTTCTTTAGCTTCTTTAGCCTCTAGCCTCTTTAGCCTCTTTAGTGTCTTTAGCTTCTTTAGCTTCTTTAGCCTCTTTAGCTTATTTGGCCCCTTTAGCCTCTTTATCTTATATAGCCTCTTTAGGTTCTTTTAGGTTCTTTAGCCTCTTTAGCCTCTTTAGCCTCTTTAGCCTCTTTAGCTTCTTTCGCCTCTTTAGCCTCTTTAGCTTCTTTAGCTTATTTGGCCTCTGTAGCCTCTTTAGCTTCTTTATCCTCTTTAGCCTCTTTAGCTTTCTTTAGCCTCTAGCCTCTTTAGCCTCTTTAGCCTCTTTAGCTTCTTTAGCCTCCAGCTTCTTTAGCTTCTTTAGCTTCTTTAGCTTCTTTAGCCCCTTTAGCCCCTTTAGCCCCTTTAGCTTCTTTAGCCTCTTTAGCTTATTTAGCCTCTTTAGTTTCTTTAGCCTCCAGCTTCTTTAGCTCCTTTAGCCTCTTTAGCTTCTTTAGCCTCTAGCTCCTTTAGCCTCTTTAGCCTCTTTAGCTCTTTAGCCTCTTTAGCCTCTTTAGCCTCTTTAGCCTCTTTAGCTCCTTTAGCCTCTAGCTCCTTTAGCCTCTTTAGCTCCTTTAGCCTCTTTTAGCTCCTTTAGTCTCTTTAGCCTCTTTAGCTTCTATAGCCTCTAGCTCCTTTAGCTTCTTTAGCCTCTTTTAGCTTCTTTAGCCTCTAGCTCCTTTAGCCTCTTTAGCCTCTTTAGCCTCTTTAGCTCCTTTAGCCTCTTTAGCTTCTTTAGCCTCTTTAGCCTCTTTAGCCTCTTTAGCCTCTCTTAGCCTCTTTAGCCTCTTTAGCCTCTTTAGCTCCTTTAGGCTCTTTAGCCTCTTTAGCCTCTTTAGCCTCTTTAGCCTCTAGCTCCTTTAGGCTCTTTAGCCTCTTTAGCCTCTTTAGCCTCTTTTGTTTTAATGTCATCCAAATGAACTGCTAATGGACTCATAATTGGTTGTCGTTTCTTTAGGATTTGTGTCATACATACATTGCAACGCTTAAGTTTCCACTCCTCACACACTTTTCTTTGGGAAAATATTTGAGTATTTTATTTCCACTTGAAATGTAGACAGTATATTTACAATGGTCTTCTGACAGAGCCAGGGGGTCAGACAGGTCTCCCCTCGGCCCAGTTCATTCACGTCAAATGGCCTGCTGCAGATGAGGGTCTAATATATTTGACCAAACCAATCATGTCATACTCAATGTAAATATTGCCCCAAAGCCTGGATAGAGACAGATCGACCTGACCTCTGACCTCTCACCCTGACACACAGAGTTCACCTGAGGGTTCTGACCCTGAACATAAACGATGGATCCGTCCGATGGAGTTTGAGGGAGCTCATTGTGCTGTGCATCAAACTATATCCACTTTACACGTACAGTTTGATGCTCAACATCAGAGCGCCCCCATGAGACCGCAGCCCGTCACTGCAGGGCCGTCATCCATCATCCACTTTCTTCATCTATAGAGCACATTTTAGGAAACAATCAAACAAGTATTACTCAGATGAGCAAATAATGCAAAACAACCTGAAAATAAAATACTTCAAACATTTAAACTAATTCAAAAACGATACTAAGGACAAAATAAAAGGAGAGAAAAAGCAGTCAAATATGAAAAAATAAGATAAAAAATAATCAATAAATAGAAAACCATTAAAAAAACTCAAATCCAGAGACTCAAAGGACGAGACGCTGAATCAACAGAAGAAGAAGACGCCATATTTTTATTTCCCCGTTTGAACAGTTTGTACATTTAAAGACATGAAAAACAAGCTCCAGCTCCTGATTCTAACTGCACAAGCACAGCTCCACTTAGTCCTGGTTTAGTCCTGGTGTTTAGTCCTGGTTTAGTCCTGGTTTAGTCCTGGTTTAGTCCTTGTTTAGTCCTGGTTTAGTCCTGTTTAGTCCTGCTTTAGTCCTGCTTTAGTCCTGCTTTAGTCCTGCTTTAGACCTGCTTTAGACCTGCTTTAGTCCTGCTTTAGTCCTGCTTTAGACTGCTTTAGCTGCTTTAGTCCTGCTTTTAGTCCTGCTTTAGTCCTGCTTTAGACCTGCTTTAGTCCTGCTTTTAGTCCTGCTTTAGTCCTGCTTTAGTCCTGCTTTAGTCCTGCTTTAGACCTGCTTTAGTCCTGCTTTTGCTTTAGTCCTGCTTTAGTCCTGCTTTAGCTGCTTTAGACCTGCTTTAGTCCTGCTTTAGTCCTGCTTTAGTCCTGCTTTAGACCTGCTTTAGTCCTGCTTTAGACCTGCTTTAGTCCTGCTTTAGACCTGCTTTAGTCCTGCTTTAGACCTGCTTTCCTGCTTTAGTCCTGCTTTAGACCTGCTTTAGTCCTGCTTTAGACCTGCTTTAGTCCTGCTTTAGCCCTGCTTTAGACCTGCTTTAGGTTCAGTTCAGTCCACATTCAGTCCCGGCCCAGTCCCAGTCCAGTCCAGATCCAGTCTCGGTCAAGTCCTGGTCCAAACCCAGTTCAGTCTTGGTTCAGTCCCGGTTCAGTCTTGGTTCAGTCCCGATCCAGTCCCAGTCCCGGTCTGGCTCGGAGTTCTCGTGGTCTCAGGTCTCTCCTCCAGGTGGGACCAGGTAGTCATCCTCCCCCAGGACCAGGTCTATGTCTGGACTGTCGGCCCGGGTCATCGGTGCGTCTGCGGGTGTGGTCAGTTCTTCTCCTCGCTCGCTGTCGCCCCCTTCAGGCCCCGGAGCAGTGAAGTGGACCTCGGCTCTGGTCTGGATCTGCTCCGGAGCGTTGGAAGATGCATCGATGTCGTCATAACTGTCCTGTCCATCAGAGTCTGAGGAGCAGAACAAGTACTCAGGAAGAGCGCCCCCTGTGTTTGTGTGAGGAAGAGCGCCCCTGTGTCTGTGTGAGGAAGAGCGTCCCCTGTGTCTGTGAGGAAGAGCGCCCCCTGTGTTTGTCTGAGCAAGAGCGCCCCCGTGTTTGTGTGAGGAAGAGTGTCCCCTGTGTTGTGAGGAAGAGCGCCCCCTGTG
>BJKM01001016.1:47211-74711 GCA_015082035.1 Chaenogobius annularis | reverse complement strand
CTCTGTAAACACAACAGCCTGTAAAAACAGCCTGTGTGTCACAGCCTCAGGTGGACACGTAGCCTGTAACGCAAACAGCCTGTAACGGCAACAGCCTGTAAACGACACAGCCTGTAAACGACAAAGCCTGTAAACAGGCAACAGCGTGTAAACCGGCAACAGGCCATGTAAACGCAACAGGCCTGTAACGCCAAGCATGCCTGTGAAACGCCAAACACAGTAAACGCAAAGCTTGTAAACGGTAAACAACTTGTAAACGCAACAGCCTGTAAACGAGAACAAGCCTGTAACGGCAACATAACACAGGCAAAAGCCGCCTGTAAAACGGCAGCCAGACGACGCTGTAATCTACGAGAACAGCCTGTAAAACAACACTGTAAACCTGTAAACGCAACAGCCTGTAAACGGCAACAGCCTGTAAACGAACCAGCACTGTAAACTCCAACAGCCTTCAAACAACAGCCTGGTAAACGAACAACAGACCTGTAAACGCAACAGCATATAAAACGGCAACAGCCTGTAAACGACGAAACAGCCTGTAAACGCAACAGCCATGTAAACGGCAACAGCCTAGTAAAGGCCTGTAAACAACAGCCTGTAAACGAAACAGCCTGTAAATTGAAACAGCCTGTAAACGACAACAGCCTGTAAACTCGGCAACAGCCTGTAAACGGCAACAGCCTGTAAACCAACAGCAACAGCCTGTAAACGGCAACAGCCTGTAAAGCCTGTAAACAACAGCCTGTAAACGGCAACAGCCTGTAAACGGCAACAGCCTGTTAAACGCACACAGCCTGTAAACGGCAACAGCCATGTAACACTGTAAACAAGCCAGCCTGTAAACGCAACAGCCATGTAAACGGCAACAGCCTGTAAACGACAACAGCCTGTAAACGACAGCTGTAAACGGCAACAGCCTGTAAACGGCAACAGCCATGTAAACGGCAACAGCCTGTGAGAACAGCCTGTAAACGAACAGCCTGTAAACTGTAAACGGCAACAGCCTGTAAACGGCAACAGCCTGTAAACGGCAACAGCAACAGCCTGTAAACGGCAACAGCCTGTAAACGCAACAGCCTGTAAACGCAACAGCCTGTAAGCAAGAACAGCCTGTAAACGGCAACAGCCATTTAAACGGCAAACAGCCAGCAACAGCCTGTAAACGACAACAGCCTGTAAACGAGAACAGCCTGTAAACGAGAACAGCCTGCAAACGGCAACAGCCTGTAAACAACAACAGCCTGTAAACGACAACAGCCTGTAAACGACAACAACAACAACTCCCGTAAACGGCAACAACCTGTAAACAACAGCTTGTAAACAACAGCAACAAGTTTTAGGCTTTAGTATTTTGGACACATTTAAATTTACATATTTCTCTCTTTTTCTCTCGCTCTCTCCTTGTTTTTTTTTTCTTGTTTTTTATGGTATAGCATGATACACATACTTTGACGAAAACCCCAGTAGGTGGCGGTAAATGCACCTTTTTAGTTGGCTGCCAACCGCCATTAAAGGTAATACAACAACATAATTTACATATTTATCAATGTCTACACCAGTCATTCCCAACATGGGGGTCGGGACCCAAATATGGGTCATTCCTCTTTGAAATGGCTTATGGTCAGGCCATAGCAACAGAAGTAATGCTCCGCTGCCCTAGGACCACCTCTGGGGGCAGTATGGAGCTGGAGCACCTCCTCTGACAGAGACTACTTTTACTGTCATTATATTTCATGTCTTATATGTTTTATATTTCATTGTTCTCCTGTGTCTGGTCATTGCTGGTCACATGTCCTTAGATGTACTCCGGTGGAGCTTAAACTATAGGCTTTCAGAAACAAAAACTGGCACAAAGTTCAACGTCTCTCTGTCAATCGAAGGACTTTAAGACATAAGATTAATACGACAAGTTTGCGGAACCAAAACCAAGTAATGAGAAGGACAAACATTTGTGGACTTCTATATTTTATATTTCTTTTAAAAAAAACAGTAAATATCCATCTGAGATTGTGACATCATCACATTCTAGAATGAGAACACAAACTATTGAAAGTCAACTCGTGTGAATGCTCAGAATCTGTGGCGGCTGACCTGGACAGTGGCGGGACGGAGTTCTTGTTGTCAGTCACAGCGTTTCCACAGCCCAGATTGTTGCACAGGAGGTGTGAGTACGATTCCTTCCACAGAGAGTCACACACGGCCACTCCGTCCACCCAGACCTGTCCGTAACACGACTGGCTCAGGTTCACCATAGGGGTTTCTGCAGGAGAACGTGGAGGTCAGACGGAGGTGTTTGAGACCCTGACCCTCCCAGCCCCACACTCTTTATCAGACTGTAATGCCTCAGCTCACTTTATCCTCACCGCATGACTAAGGCTAACACTAACCCTGTCCAGGGTGACTAAGGCCCAAAGTCACTGGGATAGGCTCTAGTCACCCGCGACCCCTAACGAAAACAAGTGCTAGAAAATGAATGGATTAAAATATCAATCGAATTCGACTGACATTCGCATATTTAAGGACCAATATTAATCAAACAAGTTTTAGTCAAGTTGAATCTCATGTTAACAGACAGGATTATTCATCTTTTCCCCCGAGCTGGAAACTACCGCTCTTACAACAGCTCAAGCTAAACCAAGCGGCTAATGTTAGCTGCTCTTACAACAGCTCAAGCTAAACCAAGCGGCTAATGTTAGCTGCTCTTACAACAGCTCAAGGCTAAAGTAAAACAGCTAATGTTTAGCTGCTCTTACAACAGCAGCTACAGCGTAATGTACGTAAAACCAGCTAAGTAAAATCAGCTGCTTACATCTCCTAATAATCAGAATAGCGCCTAACAGCTCAATCGTAAAGTAAACAGCTAATGTTAGCTGCTCTTACAACAGCTCAAAGCTAAAGTAAACAGCTAATGTTAGCTGCTTTTATAACAGTCAAGCCTAAAGTAAACGGCTTAATGTTAAGATGCTCTTACAACAGCTCAAGCTAAAGTAAAACGGCTAATGTTAGCTGCTCTTAGATACAGCTCAAGCTAAAGTAGAGACGGCGGTAATGTTAGCTGCTCTACAACAGCTGCAGCTAAAGTAAACGGGCTAATGTTGCTTGGCTCTTATACAAACAGCTCCAAGCTAAAGTAAACGGTCCTAATGTTTAGCTGCTCTTAAACAGCTCAAGCTAGAGTAAACGGCTAATGTTAGCTGCTCTTACAACAGCGTCAAGCTAAAGTAAACGGCCTAATGTTAGCGCTCTTACCAACAGCTCACTAAAGTAAACACGCTAATGTTAGCTGCTCTTGAAGAACAAGCTCAAGTCTAAAGTAAAAGCGGCTAATTTAAGCTGCTCTACAACAGCTCAAGCTAAAAGTAAACGGCTAATGTTAGTTGCTCTTACACACAAGTAAATACGCAAGTACTTTTAAACAGCTACAAAGTACGGCTAATGGTAGCTTGCTCTAACGACAGCTCAAGCTAAAGTAACGGCTTAATGTTAGCTGCTCTTATCAGCTAGCAGCTAATTGAGTGCTCTTAACAGATACTAAACCAAGCGACTAATGTTAGCTGCTCTATATACAGCTCAAGCTAAGAAGTAAAACGGCTAATGTTAGCTTGCTCTTACAACAGCTCAAGTCTGAAAGGTAAACGGCTAATGTAAGTTCTGCTCTTACAACAGCTCAAGCAGTAAACGGCTAATGTTAGCTGCTCTTACAATACAGCTCAAGCTAAACGTAAACGGCTAAATGTTAGCTGCTCTTATATACAGCTCAAGCTAAAGTAAAACGGCTAATGTTAACTTGCTCATTTTACAACAGCTCAAGCTAACCAAGGCGATCTAATGTTATGCTGCTCTTATAACAGCTAAAGCAATAGTAAACGGCTATGTTAGCTGGCTCTTACAACAAGCTCAAGCTAAAGTATACGGCTAATGTTAGCTTGCTCTGACATACAAGCCTCAAGCTAAAGTAAAGCGCTTAATGTTAGCTGCTCTTACAAGCTTCAAGCTAAAGTAAATCGGCTAATGTTAGCTGCTCTACAATCAGCTCAAGCTAAAGTACAACGGCTATGTTTAGCTGCTCTTACAACAAGCTCAAGCTAAAGTAAACGGGCTAATGTTTAGCTGCTCTTGACAACAGCTCAAGCAAAAGTAACGGCTAATGTTAGCTGCTCTTACAACAGCTCAAGCTATAAGTAAACGGCTAATGTTAGCTGCTTCTTACAACAGCTCAAGCTAAAGTAAGACGGCTAATGTTAGCTGCTCTTACAGAACAGCCTCAAAGTAAAGTAAACGGCTAATGTTAGCTGCTCTTACAACAGCTCAAGCTAAAGTAAACGGCTAATGTTAGCTGCTCTTACAACAGCTCAAGCTAAAGTAAAGCTGGCATTATTTTAGCTGCTCTACAAACAGCTCAAGCTAAAGTAACGGCTAATGTTAGCTGCTCTTTACATACAGCTCAAGCTAAAGTAAACGGCTAATGTTAGCTGCTCTTACAAAGCAGCAAGCTAAGTAACGGCTAATGTTGATGCTCTTCACAAGCCGAAACTAAAGAAAACCGGCTAATGTTTAGCTGCTCTTACAACAGCTCACTAAAGTACAACGGCTAATGTAGCGTGCTCTACAAAACAGCTCAGCTAAGTAGCGCTAATGTAGCTGCTCTTACAACACCAAGCTAAACGCTAATGTACTGCACAAAAGTAAAGGTACGGCTAATGTGTGGCTATAGCTAAAGAACGTATTCTGTCTTAGCAACAGCTCAAGCTAGAATAGTAAACGGCTAAATGTTAGCTGCTCTTACAACAGCTCAAGCTAAAGTAACGGCTAATGTTTGCTGCTCTTCAATACAGGAGCTCAAAGCTAAAGTAAACGGCTAATGTTTAGCTGCTCTTACAAATGCTCAAGCTAAAGTAAACGGCTAATGTTAGTGCTCTTTAAAGCAGCTGAATGCTAAAGTAAATGGGCGCTAATGTTAGCTCTCTTACAACAAGCTAAGTAACGCTAGTAGCTTCTAAAGCAGTCAACTAATACGGTAGTTAGCTGTTCTAAAAAGTAAAGCTAATAACGAATTCGAAACTTTCCGGCAGCGGTTGATGATTGTTATGTAGTTTATTTCATGGCGCTGGTCGTGTCGGAGCAGCTGGGAGGCTGGTCAATTTCCCACATAACAGAGGATGTAAACAATACGAGTAATGCTAATGTTGTAAAGCTAAAGAACAGTGCAAGTTATATTGAATTGCCTCTAACATGCTAAATAGAATGATTGTTAGCTTTAGTGTTTTAAAGATTCACTTTTTTGGTGGTGACTCTTTGTTGTAACATGGCCCCGGTTTTTTCTCCCTGCACATTTTTATAGTTTTTCACAGTTTCAAAATTCCAAAATTCAAAATTGAATAGAATTTTTAAAACTGAGGAAAAACACATGAAAACGCTGAAGTGTCCTTGAGCACATCTGAATCTGTTTACTCACTGGCACAAGTGACGAGGAGCTGCTCTTGGCCCGGGGGCCCAGCGTCACGTTCACTCAGTCCCAAACAGGTTCTGGAGGATTTTTTGACCGCCAGAACAGTTAAAGCTTTTGTTCCCAAAACGGAAAACATTGGAGATCATTGTTCTGTGAACAAAGCACGATATCAGTAACAATAAAAGAGAAATGGTCAAATTCTTTAGGGTTAGGCATGTTGCCTCTCGTCTCTCTTAAAAGACCAGAATCTATAGTTTCTTAGATCAATAGGGCATCTTCACAGTGTGATATGCACTAAAAGAAGAGAGCACATTTAGGCGTCGGTGCTGGAGTCTCTTCACTGGCTCGAGTTCAGATATCACATTTAAACTCCTCCTCCTGACTTCCAAAGTCTATAAAATGACCACGCCCCAATCCGACCTCAACAGATGCTGATGTCTTTATTTTTAAGCTTTTCCTGCAAGCAAGGTAGGGTTTAAGCACAGGGGGCGCTCTGGGACAGTTATACATTTGCTTAATTTGTGAACGTTGGTGTGAGTACCTGGCACGGTGGTGAGTACCTGCGCGGTGTGAATACCTGGGTACTGGGTGAATACCTGCACACTGTGAGTACCTGCAAGGTGTGAGTACCTGCACGGTGTGAGTACTGCCCAGCAGTGTGAGTACCTTGGGTACGTGAGTACCTCACCACGTGAGTACCATGCACGGTGTGTGGTATCTGGCACGGTGTGAGTATCTGCAGGTGTGGGTACTGCGTGCGGGTGAGTACATCAGCCTGTGAATACCTGCACACTGTGAGTACCTGCAGTCGGTGTGAGTAACCTGCACGTGTGTGAAGTATCTGCACGGTGTGAGTACCTGCGGGGTGAGATACCTGCACAACTGGTGGAGTATCTGCACACTGTGAGTTATCTGCGCGGTGTCGAGTATCTGCGCCGTTCGTGGAGTACACTGCACGGTGTGAGTTATCTGCACGTGTGATGAGTAACTGCGGGTGTGAGTACCTGCGCCGGTTGTGTGTACCTGCGCGGTGTGAGTACCTGCGTGCGGTGGTTACCTGCACGGTGTGAGTACCTGCACACGGTGTGAGTACCTGCACGGTGTGAGTACCTGCACGGTGTGAGTACCTGCACACTGTGAGTACCTGCACACTGTGAGTACCTGCACGGTGTGAGTACCTGCACGGTGTGAGTACCTGCACACTGTGAGTACCTGCACGGTGTGAGTACCTGTGCGCGGTGAGTACCCGTCCGTCCACAGTCGAGGTCGCGGCACAGTCGGTCGGTCTCGGCGTTGGTCCAGCCGATGGCGCTCACTGCGGCGCGACGTGACGGCTCAGAGTAGACGAAGACGACTCCAGAGCAGGCGTTTTCTCCTTTCACCAGCACCATCTGCCTCCAGTCTGCAGGGGGCGCACGGAGCACAGGATCAGAGGCATGTCACATTTTATAGCCATTTGAATGTCGTGTGAAGCACTTTGCAAAGCACTTTGAATGACTCCGATGAACTGGCCTCACTGAAGTCTTCATATACTTGTGTGAAGACGTCTAACGACCCGGTTCTGGACGTTTCCGTCAGTTAGAACTCTTTACTCACATAAATGAACATATTTATAATCCTGATTTGCATTCGTCACTCTTGTAATTATAGTTCAGATTGTCAGTTAAAATGTCAGTTAAACCTGAAATGGCATCGTACCAGAGCAGCGCAGTCCTCGGGTCGCACACGTGTTCCCGAGGGTCGTGGCGCTGCAGGAGCTGAAGTTTTGGGCCCCCGAGGGACATTGCAGGTTGGAAATGTGCTGGCCGGTCGGCGGGGCCCCGTGGTGAGGCAGGGTTCCGAGCACAGAGCCACACCCGAGCTGGGCACAGATGACGCCGGCGGCGTGAGGGTCCGACACGACGGTGTCACACACCGGAACCCACTGATCCTCCAGCAACAGGCGAACGTCCCCCGAGCAGAAGTCTGTGGGGGACTCCAGCCGGGCCTCCAGAGAACCTGAGGGACACAGGACAGTCAGAGGCCCTCCCAGAGTGTGTCAGAGGCCCTCCCAGAGTGTCAGGGGCCCTCCCAGAACATCAGGGGGCCTCCCAGAGTGTCAGGGGCCCTCCCAGAACATCAGGGGGCCTCCCAGAGTGTCAGGGGCCTTTCCTCGTCAGGTGTTGTGTCTCACCGGTGCAGACCACAAACGCCGCTTTGTTGGCGCAGGACTGGTCGCTCCGGTTGCGTCGGACCACCGCGGCCTTGTGCAGGTCTCGCAGGTCCGTGGGCAGGTTGTTTGGCAGGTGCAGACTCTTGAACTCCAGCCCGGCGCTGCGCTGCTCTCGGACCCCGGTCACTCTGGCGCCGCACTGGAGGCTCTGGCACAGCAGCGCGGACATGTCGGCGCTCCACGCTTCGCCGCACAGACCGCCGCACTCGCCGTCCTCGCAAACGTTCACCGAACCCCAGCAGCCGTGTGTCAGGTTCACCGATTTACTGCCTGAAACGCACGGCAACCAACCAAACAACCAGCCAAACAACCAGCCAAACAACCAGCCAAACAACCAACCAAACAACCAGGAAACAGGAAACATGGCACACGTTACTAGGCCAATCAGACGCAGTGTTTTCCTCAAATAGCAGTGGTGTATTTGTTTTACTTTGTCTTGTATTTATTCTTTCCTTACTCCATTACTATTGGCAAGAACTAACGAGTAACTGTAACTAATTACTTTTTGCCCAACACTGCTGAAATCTGAACTTTAGACTACTCCAAGAATCCCATGTGTGTTTAAACCTAGTCCAGTTTAGTCCTGGTCTGAGCTCAGTTTAGTCCTGGTCTGAGCTCAGTTTAGTCCTGGTCTGAGCTCAGTTTAGTCCTGGTCTGAGCTCAGTTTAGTCCTGGTCTGAGCTCAGTTTAGTCCTGGTCTGAGCTCAGTTTAGTCCTGGTCTCTGGAGCTTCAGTTTAGTCCTGTTTCGTTTAGTGTGGACAGAAGTATTTACCGGAGCAGGTGACGAAGGCCACGTGGACGGGCTGGTGGAGGCGGGGCTGGTGGAGGGGACGGGGCTGGTGGAGGGGGGGCTGGTGGAGGGACGGGGCTGGTGAGGGCGCGGGGCTGGTGGAGGGCGCGGGCTGGTGGAGGGCGCGGGCTGGTGGAGGGGACGGGGCTGGTGGAGGGGACGGGGCTGGTGGAGGGCGCGGGGCTGGTGAGGGGACGGGGCTGGTGGGGGCGCGGGGCTGGTGGAGGGCGCGAGGCTGGTGGAGGGCGCGGGGCTGTGAGGGCCGCGGGGCTGTGGGAGGGCGCGAGGCTGGTGGAGGGACGGGGCTGTGGAGGGCGCGGGGCTGTGAGGGCGCGGGGCTGGTGAGGGCGCGAGGCTGGTGGAGGGCGGGGCTGGTGGAGCTGTCGCGCTGTCGTCGCTGTCGCCGCTGTCGTGCTGTCGTCGCTGTCGCCGCTGTCGCCGTCTGTCGTCGCTGTCGCGCTGTCGCCGCTTTTGCCTGCGATGCCGCTGTCGTCGCTGTCGTCGCTGTCGTCGCTGTCGCGCTGTCGTCGCTGTCGCCGCTTTTGCCTGCGATGCCGCTGTCGCCGCTGTCGTCGCTGTCGCCGCTTTTGCCTGCGATGCCTGCTGTCGCGCTGTCGCCGCTGTCGTCACTTTCCTTGATGATGTGTATGATGGAGTGATTACATTGGAACACGGAGGAGAAGCCCGGGGGCAGGAGTCCAGGGTCCAGAAGGGAACAGCCATGAGCTGAATGACAGAGACACAACGACTGACGCTGTAAAACACACCTTTACTTCAGATGTTATTATGAAAGACATGCTATGCGTTTGTCTGCTATAGCTATAATCTATTGCCACATTTCGACTGTCCTTGATCCCTCAGAGCAGGTTCACTTTGGAGCATCTCGAGACGCTTCTGTTAACGGTGGTCTGTGTTTCCTGCTGAGGGTCTGACTCTGACGTCACCCAAACATCCATGTTGTCTTCATAATCTGATCTAAATCCTCCAGATACTTTCTAGTCCTGAGGTCACGAAAAGACCTTTAGTCATTCCATGTGTGGTGTGTGTGTGTGTGTGGTGTGTGTGAGGGGCGTGGCTAAAGCGGGCGTGCACAGGAACAGTTTTGCCTCATGTCTTTGCCTTGTGTGCAAAGCCTCGACGCCGCGTTTGAACCTCTCTTTATGGAATCATGTCAGACGCATTCTGACCTGGAAACATCACATTTGGACAAACAGGAAACAGCTGTTGCTAACGTGCTTTGCTAGCTCTGTGTTGCTAAGGTTCCACATATAAGTTAGCATGAGTGGAAACACGGCGCTTTAGCACAACATCAAGTCAGAGTTTGAAGCGATGAAGTGCCTCTCTCTTTTAGGTGTGTTCTGTGTGAGGTCAGGCTCTGGACCTCGTTTTGACGGGGGTCTGGCTGAAGTTCTGCGCCGATCCGCAGCCTCTCTGTTCACACACGGCGTCGGCGGCAGCTTTGGTCCACGCGCCGGACGAGCTGAGCCAGTGGAGCTGAAAAGACGACACCATCACTTCTCCAGCACAGAAACCTCCGTTCAGAAAGACCTCCTGGTGACCTGCAAACACACACATCTGCGTCTGAATGTCCACCCTACTCTCTTCCCCTCGCTTACCACATTTTTGCCTTTGAGCTTCACAAAAGTATAATTTATAGTATGTGCAAGTGTGTAATATATCTGCCGACAAAATGAAGTATTTGTTCAGTAAAATCTAAAAATCATCAAACATTCTGTGTCATAATCTGAGGCTGTTACTTTGACTAAACCCTCTGGACGTGTCATTTTTGTGGGATATTCTGAGGTTGATACCACTTTTTCCATTGACATTATGAAGACTCTGGAATTTACAATGCTTTGGCCTACAAACTTTTTAAAGGGTCTGTAGGATTCAAATAAAGCAGAGCCGAGGAGACTTTTGAATCTTCTGACAGACAAACCTTGACATGTGAGGTCCACGATCTTCTCCTCGGGGTTCTTGGACTCGGATTCGTCTTTGATGGGGCAATTAAAGAGGTTCTTGGCATCAGCAGGACAGCTGAAGGTCTTGTCCACAAAAGGGTGTGGCCCCCGAGTGAAGTGTGGCGGCGTGTTGGTGCTGCTCTGGTGGTCTCCGCAGCCCAATTGTCTGCACACGGCGTCAGAGTTTGCCAGACTCCAGCCTTTTTGGCGAGCGTTCTGCCACTTTCCCTCGAAAAACAGCTCCACTCGCCCTGAGCACCGGCCCGGCCCATCCTGGAGACGCACCTGAGTGCTGCCTGCAGGAGACGGTCACAAAGCGTTAGCCCTTTGTTGCCATTTGTTAACCCTTTATGACCCTTTGTTACCCCTTGTTAACCTTTTGTTGCCCTTTGTTAACCCTCTGTGACCCTTTGTTAACCTTATGTGACCCTTTGTTAACCCTGTGACCCTTTGTTAACCCTTTTTTTTTAACCCCTTGTTAACCCTGTGTTAACCATTTTTGACCCTGTGTTACCCCTTGTAAACCTTTTGTTGTCCTTTTTTACCCTTTGTCACCCTTTGTTAACCCTTTTTGACCCTTTGTTGCCCTTTGTTAATGACGGCCTGAGTTTCCATACAAAGGGTCAGAGGAAGAGCTATGTGAGCAACTGACAGCACGCAAAGTAAAAAATGTTTTCCAGGTGTGTGTGTGTGAGGGGCGTGGCTAAAGCGAGCGTGCACAGGAACAGTTTTGCCTCATGTTTTTGAACATGCGTTTGAACCTCTCTTTATGGAATCATGTCAGACGCATTCTGACCTGGAAACATCACATTTGGACAAACAGGAAACAGCTGTTGCTAACGTGCTTTGCTAGCTCTGTGTTGCTAAGGCTCCACATATAAGTTAGCATCAGTGGAAACACAGCGCTTTAGCACGAGATCAAGTCAGAGTTTTGAGAAATGATATTCTTTATTCACATCTGCTTCTGAGTTCTCTCTTGTCCAATCATCTGGCGCTAAAGCGTTCCCGGAGCCAAACGCAGGCACACTTCGCCAGATCACTCCCGGCGCCCTTTGGAGACCCTTTTGGACCGTACCATTCTGCTTCAAAGTGAGTTAAAACGTATTTCTGGTTAGCCCGGCAAACCCCAAATTGATATGACTGTGATTTTAGCTCTCAACATTATCAATCCTGATTGGCTCCTGTTGATATCAAAAAGGAGAGGCATCGGCAGAGTTGTAGCCAATCACAGCAGCGATTGACATGTTTTGATTTTGGCTAAATGAATGTGTAGCATCAGACCTACAGTTCCTTACGCTTGGTACATAGTCAAATCTAGGCTTTCTGCACTGCACCAGAAGCTCTGTGGAAGGTGGATTCTCCTGAAGCTCAAACCTGCCGACTTTCCAGCTGCAGCACAACGTTCATTTTGAAGTGTGTGAGAGACCAAGGCTAAACGCCGACGACATGAAAGGAGCTCAACGTTTGGGACAGAACCTCACAATCATCCACTCTTTCTGTGTTTGTGCACCTTACCAGAGCAGATGATGTAGGCCTGCTCATTGCAGAGGAAGAACGAGGAGCTGTGTCTGGATTTACAGTGCCAAAGAGAAGAATCGGTAGCCGAACATTCCAAAGAGTCCAGCAGCGGGTCAAAGGGTCGAACAGTCCTCTTTGTGGATCTGACCAACTGAAAGAGAGAAAGAGAGCTAAACCTGACCAACAGAGGAAGGAGAAGAGAGACGAGACAGAACTTCACTGTGGAGCTGGTCGAGAAGCGGAACAAAATGTATGAACAGTGTGAATACAGCGTCGCACAACATTCGGCCAAAACAGTGCCACGCCTTTACCACGGCGGGTTTCAGGCTCTTTCGGGCTCGGCCCCTGTACGAACAGTGGATTTTCTCAAACGCAATAATTAGGTATTCCAACTAATGATCTACTTTTACCACTGCATTTGGTGTCAAGTATTGCTTTCCCCACATTTAAAAAAGATTGCTCAGTGTTTTATGTTGCACCTTAACAAGTCCCGATGTCTGAGTCTGAGTCTGTCTGAGTCTGTCTGAGTCTGTCTGAGTCTGAGTCTGTCTGAGTCTGTGTCTGAGTGAGTCTGAGTCTGAGTCTGAGTCTGAGTTCTGTCTGAGTCTGAGTCTGTCTGAGTCTGTCTGAGTCTGAGTCTGTCTGAGTCTGGTGTCTGAGTCTGAGTCTGAGTCTGAGTTGTCTGAGTCTGAGTCTGAGTTTGTTCTGAGTCCTGGTCTGAGTCTGTCTGAGTCTGAGTCTGTTGAGTCTGAGTCTGAGTCTGAGTCAGTCTGAGTCTGAGTCTGAGTCCAGTCTGAGTCTGTCTGAGTCTGAGTCTGTAGTTGTGTCTGAGTCTGAGTCTGAGTCTGAGTTTTGTCTGAGTCTGAGTCTGAGTCTGAGTTTGTCTGAGTCTGAGTCTGAGTCTGTCTGAGTCTGAGTCTGTCTGAGTCTGAGTCTGAGTCTGAGTCTGAGTCTGAGTCTGAGTCAGTCTGAGTCTGTCTGAGTCTGAGTCTGTCTGAGTCTGAGTCTGTCTGAGTCTGTGTCTGTCTGAGTCTGAGTCTGAGTTGAGTCTGAGTCTGAGTCTGAGTCTGAGAGTCTGAGTCTGAGTCTGAGTCTGTCTGATCTGAGTCTGAGTCTGAGTCTGGAGTCTGAGTCTGAGTCAGTCTGAGTCTGAAGTCTGAGTCAGTCTGAGTCTGTCTGGTCTGAGTCTGTCTCTGAGTCTGTCTGAGTCTGAGTCTGAGTCTGAGTCTGAGTCTGAGTCTGAGTCTGAGTCTGAGTCTGAGTCTGAGTCTGAGTCTGAGTCTGAGTCTGAGTCTGAGTCTGAGTCTGAGTCTGAGTCTGTCTGAGTCTGAGTCTGAGTCAGTCTGAGTCAGTCTGAGTCTGAGTCTGTCTGAGTCTGAGTCTGTCTGAGTCTGAGTCTGAGTCTGTCTGAGTCTGAGTGAGTCTGAGTCTGAGTCTGTCTGAGTCTGAGTCTGAGTCAGTCTGAGTCTGAGTCTGAGTCTGTCTGAGTCTGAGTCTGAGTCCTGGTCTGAGTCTGAGTCTGAGTCTGAGTCTGAGTCTGAGTCTGAGTCTGAGTCTGAGTCTGAGTCTGAGTCTGGTCTGAGTCTGAGTCTGAGTCTGAGTCTGAGTCTGTCTGAGTCTGAGTCTGTCTGAGTCTGTCTGAGTCTGAGTCTGAGTCTGAGTCTGAGTCTGAGTCTGAGTCTGAGTCTGAGTCTGAGTCTGGTCTGAGTTGAGTCTGTCTGTCTGAGTCTGTCTGAGTCTGAGTCTGAGTCTGTGTCTGTGTCTGAGGTCTGAGTCTGTGTCTGTCTGAGTCTGAGACAGTCTGAGTCTGTCTGAGTCTGTCTGAGTCTGAGTCTGAGTCTGAGTCTGAGTCGTCTGAGTCTGAGTCTGAGTCTGAGTCTGAGTCCGAGTCTGTCTGAGTCTGAGTCTGAGTCTGTGTCTGTCTGAGTCTGAGACAGTCTGAGTCCGAGTCTGAGTCTGAGTCTGAGTCTGCTGAGTCTGAGTCTGTCCGAGCCGAGTCCGAGTCTGTCTGAGTCTGTCTGAGTCGAGTCCGAGTCTGTCTGAGTCTGTCTGAGTCTGTCTGAGTCTGAGTCTGTCTGAGTCTGTCTGAGTCTGAGTCTGTCTGAGTCTGAGTCCCGAGTCTGTCTGAGTCTGTCTGAGCTGAGTTCCGAGTCTGTCTGAGTCTGAGTCTGTCTGAGTCCGTCTGAGTCGAGTCCGAGTCCGAGTCTGTGTGAGTCGAGTCCGAGTCTGTGTGAGTCTGAGTCTGTCTGAGTCCGAGTCCGAGTCTGTCCTGAGTCTGAGTCTGTCTGAGTCTGAGTCTGTCTGAGTCTGTCTGAGTCTGTCTGAGTCTGTCCTGGTCTGAGTCTGTCTTCTGAGTCTGAGCTGAGTCTGTCTGAGTCAGTCTGAGTCCGAGTCTGTGTGAGTCTGTCTGGTCAGTCTGAGTCAGTCTGGAGTCGATCTGAGTCTGAGTCTGTCTGAGTCTGAGTCTGAGTTAGTCTGAGTCTGAGTCTGGGTCTGGTCTGAGTCTGAGTCTGTCTGAGTCTGAGTCTGAGTCTCTGAGTCTGTCTGAGTCTGTCGAGTGGTGAGTCTGAGTCTGAGTCTGTCTGAGTCGTCTGTCTGAGTGTCTGAGTCTGAGTCTGAGTTGAGTCTGAGTCTGTCTGTCTGGTCTGAGTCTCTGAGTCGAGTCTGAGTCTGGTCTGAGTCTGTCTGAGTCTGAGTCCGAGTCGAGTCTGAGTCTGAGTCTGTCTGAGTCGTGAGTCTGAGTCTGAGTCTGTCTGAGTCTGAGTCTGTCTGAGTCTGATCTTGAGTCTGAGTCTGTCTGAGTCTCGTCTGAGTCTGACTGTCTAGAGTCTGTCAGAGTCTGAGTCTGTCTGAGTCTGAGTCTGTCAGAGTCTGAGTCTAATCTGAGTCTTCTGAGTGAGTCTGAATCTGAGTCTGAATCTGGTCGGTCTAGTCTGTCTGAGTCTGAGTCTGAGTCTTCTGAGTCTGGTCTGAGTCTGAGTCTGAGTCTGAGTCTGGAGTCTGAGTCTGTCTGAGTCTGTCTGAGTCTGAGTCTGTCTGAGTCTGTCTGAGTCTGAGTCTTCTGTCTGAGTCTGAGTCTGATCTGAGTCTGAGTCTGAGAGAGTCTGAGACTGAGTCTGAGTCCGTCTGTCTGAGTCTGTCCAGTCCGAGTCTGAGTCTGTCTGGTCTGAGTCTGTCTGAGTCTGTCTGAGTCTGAGTCGAGTCGTCGAGTCTGTCTGAGTCGAGTCTGTCTGAGTCTGAGTCCGAGTCTGTCTGAGTCTGAAGTCTGGTCTGAGTCTGAGTCTGTCTGTCTGAGTCTGGTCTGAGTCTGAGTCTGAGTCTGTCTGTCTGAGTCTGTCTGAGTCTGAGTCTGTCTGAGTCTGAGTCTGTCAGAGTCTGAGTCTGTCTGAGTCTGAGTCTTGTCTGTCTCTGAGTCTGTCTGAGTCTGAGTCTGTCTGAGTCTGAATTGAGTCTGTCTGAGTCTGAGTCTGTCTGAGTCTGAGTCTGAGTCTGAGTCTGAGTCTGAGTCTGTCTGAGTCTGAGTCTGTCTGAGTCTGAGTCTGTTCTGAGTCTCTGAGTCTGGTGAGTTGAGTGATCTGAGTCTGAGTCTGAGTCTGAATCTGAATCTGAGTCTGTCTGAGTCTGAGACTGAGACTCCTGAGTTCTGAGTCTCTCTGAGTCTGAATCTGAGTCTCCTGAGTCCGAGTCTGTCTGAGTCTGGTGTGTCCGCGTCGAGTCTGAGTCTGTCTAGAGTCCGACGTCCTGAGTCTGAGTCCGTCTGAGTCTGAGTCTGTTCTGAGTCTGAGTCTGAGTGTGAATGCTCTAAACTGAGTCCTATTGGTGGTGCGGTTGGTTTCCCTCGTCCCAAGCCGAGCTCTTTACACGCCAATGCCGCGTTCTGAGGCGACCGTCCAGTCCGTCGCACCCACAGGAACTGCGCCCCCTTCAGGTTCACGTGGACAGTGCCGAAACAGCTGCTGGGTTTGCCTTCGTGAGCAGGCCACACCACCCTATCTGCAAGAGGAAACACGTGTCAGACGGCCCCCTGCAGGACCACACCCACCCTATCTGCAAGGGAAACCTGCAAGAGGAAACAGTGTCTGACGCGCCCCTGCGGACCACACGCACCCTATCTGCAAGAGGAAACACGTGTCTGACGGCGCCCCTGCAGGACCACGCACCCTATCTGCAAGAGGAAACACGTGTCTGACGGCGCCCCTGCAGGACCACATGCACCCTATCTGCGAGAGGAAACACGTGTCGACGGCGCCCCCTGCTGTTGTGAGTTGTGAGTGGTCCGGACGCAATGTGGCTCCCAAAAGATTCTCAAGGATCCAAGGGCTTCATGGAAAAAAGTCCAAGCTTACCTGAGCAGGTGAGAGTTGTGGTGTTCTTCTCCTCGCTGTAGCTGTGGTTGTGATAGGACCCACAGAACATCTGCTGACACCAGAGCTGCAGCGTGGTCTGGTCCTGGATGTTCATGGCGCTCCACGAGTTTGTCACATTCTGCTCCATCAAACCTGAGCAAACGTTGGAGCTGTGGCCTCGCACCCGCACCGCCTGGTGATCTGCAACAGAGGAAGGGTTTAGACCTGGTTTAGACCTGGTTTAGATCTGGTTTACAACTGGTTTACAACTGGTCTCACCATTGCAGTAGATGAAAGGCCGGTCGAGGGCAGGACATTTCTTCTGGAGCACATTCCCACAGGTTCTTCTCTGAATCCAAACAGTTTGTGGAGATCATGGACGTTTTGGACTCGGATCTGGTGTCGTCTTTGCACCAGCCTGGGATAACCCCCTGGTCCACAGCCCAAAGACCGGCACAGGACTCGGGCCTCCCCCGGCCCTGTGGAATCAAGAGAGTCAAATCAGGACTAAACCAGGACCAGCCGCAGTCACAGTCATACATTTCATCATCTGAGTAAAAGTACAGACACAAATGACTCTAACACAAGTAAAAGTAGCCAGCTGTGCTCCAGCAGAGGGCGCTGTAGTCTCTGTTGCCCGCTGGCTGTGTGCTGCCGCAGAGGGGCTGTAGCTGTAGTCTCTGTTAGGCGCTGTGTCTCCGTTTGTGGCTGTGGTCCAGCAGAGGCGCTGGTAGTCTCTGTTTGCCCCTGGCTGTACGGCATCCAGCAGAGGCGCTGTAGTCTCTGTTTGTCACCTGGCTTGATGGCTCCAGTGCAGAGGCGTGTAGTCTCTTTTGTCGCCTTAGGCTGTGAGCTCCAGGCAGAGTGGCGCTGTATCTACTGTTTGTCCCTGGCTGTGGCTCCAGCAGAGGGCTGAGTCTCTGTTTGTCCTGGCTGTGCTCCAGCAGGGGGCTGTAGTCTTGTTTGTCCCGGCTGTGCTCCAGCAGAGGGCGCTGTTAGTCTTGTCCCGGCTGTGGCTCCAGCAGAGGGCGCTGTGTCAGTGCTGCGCTGTAGTTCCTGGCTGTGGTCCAGCAGAGGCGCTGTGATCCATATGTTTGTCAAATATCAATAAAAGTACAAACTTCATATTCAAAAGGATTTTAAAAAATGCCGTAAAATCCTTTAAAAGCATCAAAACACACACAGGACGCGCGGCCTCACGGTTTAGCTGTGGGGAAATGTCACGACAAGCACGTGAAAGAGTCCGAGCGTGAAAAACTCTGCTGGAAATGTTCTCTAAACCTACATTATGAATAAACCTCATCGCTCACTTTCGTGGACTAAATGTGGAGTAGATGTTAAACGAACCGAACGTCTTTCCACAGAAGTATCCGCTCGGCGTGTGTCCGTCTGTGGAGTACCGCACATACCCAGCGCACCTGAAGTTCTCCAGAGAAATGCTCACGTTATCTGTGGAAAAACACACACAAAACCACATAAACGTCACGCGCCGCGCACGTCACGCCCCGCACGTCACGCCCGCGCACGTCACGCCCGCGCACGTTGCTCACGTCACGCGCCCGCAAACTTTACGCCCTCAAAGGTCAAAGCCCGCACGCACGTCGACGCGGCACGTCAGCGCACGTCACGCCCGCAGCCCGTCACACAGGCACGTCACGCCGCAGACGTCGCCCACGCAGACGTCACGACGTCCGCCCGCGCACGTCACGCCCGCGCACGTCGCTCACGTCGCCCGCAAACTTTACGCCCTCAAAGGTCAAGCCCGGCACGTCAAGCCCCGCGCACGTCAAGTCCGCGCACGTCACGCCCGCAGACGTCACGCCCGCAGACGTCACGCCCGTGGCGCGCCGTCACGCCGCAGACGTCAGCCCGCAGACGTCACGCGTCCGCGCACGTCAACGCCGCGCACGTCACGCCGCGCACGTCACGCCCGCGCACGTCACGCCCGCGCACGTTGCTCACGTCGCGCCCTGCACTTACGCCCTCAAAGGTCAAGCCCGCGCACGTCAAGCCCGCGCACGTCAAGCCCGCGGCACGTAAGCCGCGGCACGTCAGCCCGCAGACGTCAAACAAGGACGTCACGCCCGCAGACGCACGCCCGCGCACGTCACGCCCGCGCACGTCGTCACGTCCGCCCGCAACTTTACGCCCTCAAAGCCCGCGCACGTCAACCCGCGCACGTCAAGCCCGCGCGTCACGCTGCCACGTCAAGCCGCGCGTCAGCCCGCCGTCACGCCCGCAGACGTCACGTCCGCGCACGTACGCCCGCAGACGTCAGCCCGCCAGACGTCACGCCCGCAGGCACGCCCGCAGACGTCACGCCCGCACGTCACGCCGCACGTCACGCCCGCGTCACGCCCGCAGACGTCACGTCCCGCAGACGTCAACGCGCACCGTCACGCCCGCGCACGTCACGCCCGCACAACGTCACGCCGCAGACGCACGTCACGCCCGCGCACGCCCGCGCACGTCAGCGCCGCGCACGTCAAGGCCGCAGACGTCACGCCCGCAGACGTCACGCCCCGCCACGAACGTCACGCCCGCGACGTCAAGCCCGGCACGTCACGCCCAGCGTCACGCCGCGCACGCGCCGCGACGTCAAGCCCGCGCACGTCACGCCGCAGACGTCAGCCCGCGCACGTCACGCCACGCCGCACACGTCACGCCCGCGCACGTCACGCCCGCGCACGTTCACGCCCGCACGTCACGCGTCACGTCACGCCGCAGACGTCAGCCCGCGCAACGCCGCGCACGTCAAGCGCCGCGCACGTCACGCCCGCAGACGTCACGCCCGCGCACAGTCACGCCCACGTCACGTCACGCCACGCCAACGTCACGCCCCGCACGTTCACGACGTCACGCCGCGCACGCTCACTCACGCGGCGCGCACGTCACGCCCGCGCACGTCACGGCCCGCCCGCACGTCACGCCCGCGCACGTCACGACCCGCGACGTCACGCCCGCGCACGTCACGCCCGCGCACGTCACCCCGCGCACGCAGCCGCGCACGTCACGCCCGCAGACGTCACCCGCGCACGTCACCGCCGCGGTCAGCACGTCCGCCCGCCGCACGTCCGCGTCACGCACGTCACGCCCGCGCGTCACGCACGCCCCCGCGCACGTCACGCCGCGCGCACGTCACGCCCGCGCACGACGCCCCGCGCGCGTCACCGCCGCGTCGCGCACGTCACGCCGCAGACGTCACACCGCGCAGACGTCACGCACGCCCGCGACGTCACGCCCAGCGTCACACTCCGCGCACGTCGCACGTCGTCACGCCGCAGACGTCACGCCCGCAGACGTCACGCCCGCACGCCCGCGACGTCACGCCCGCGCACGTCACGCCCGCGCACGTCACGCCGCGCGTCACGCCCGCCCGCGCACGTCACGCCCGCGCACGTCACGCCCGCAGACGTCACGCCCGTGTAAGTATTGTACTGTAGACAGTATCTGTACTGTACTCGAGTACATTTTACAGTGGATACGTTGGTCTTTTACTGCACCACATTATTGAAACGCGCTGACAATTCAAATAAAGATGACCTCATGTACGTTTGAATGGTTTTAGATAAAAGATAAAACTTTAAAATAAAAGATGAAAGCTGCTAAAACGTTTACATTTTACACTGAAAGTAAAATATCAGTGCAATACTTTTACCCGAGTAGATTTTGATATGTGATACTTTTATTTGAATAATTTTTTGTCCTTTGTACTTTTTCACAAGGCGAGATGAGAGTGACCAGAGTGACCAGAAAGAGTGACCAGACAGAGTGACCAGAGTAAGAGTGACCAGACAGAGTGACCAGAGTAAGAGTGACAAGAGTAAGAGTGACCAGACAGAGTGACCAGAATGAGGGTGACCACAACAAGGGTGACCAGAATAACAGAGTGACCAGACTAAGAGTGACCAGACAGAGTGACCAGTGTAAGAGTGGCCAGATAGAGTGACCAGAGTAAGAGTGACCAGACAAAGTGACCAGAGTAAGAGTGACAAGAGTAAGAGTGACCAGGTAATAGTGACCAGAAAGAGTGACCAGTGTAAGAGTGACCAGACAGTGACCAGAGTGAGGGTGACCAGAAGGAGGGTGACCAGAGTGACCAGAGTAAGAGTGACCAGAAAGAGTGACAAGAGTGACCAGAGTAAGAGTGTCTAAAGTAACAGAATGACCAGAGTAAGAGTGACCAGAATGAGGGTGACCAGAGTAAGAGTGACCAGTAAAGAGTGACCAGAATGAGGGTGACTAGAGTGACCAGAGTAAGAGTGACCAGAGTAAGAGTGACTAGACAGGGTGACCAGAGTAAGAGTGACCAGACAGTGTGACCGGAGGAAATGTGACCAAACAATGTGACCATGTAAGAGTGACCAGACAGAGTGACCAGAGGAAGAGTGACCAGACAGAGTGACCAGAGTAAGAGTGACCAGACAAAGGTGACCAAGTAAGAGTGACCAGATAGAGTGACCAGAGTAAGGGTGACCAGACAGAGTGAACATCGTAAGAGTGACCAGAAAGAGTGACCAGTGTAAGAGTGACCAGACAGAGTGACCAGGCATGAAGGATGACCAGAGTAAGAGTGACTAAAAGTAACAGAATGACCAAGGAAAGAGTGCCCAGAATGAGGGGTGACCAAGAGTGACCAGAGTAAGAGTGACCAGACGAAAATGACCAGAGAAAGAGTGACCAGAATGAGGGTAACAGAGTGACCAGAGTAAGAGTGACCAGAGTAAGAGTAACAAGAAAGATGACAAGACAGAGTGACCAGAGTATGAGTGACCGGAAAAGTAACCTGAGTAAGAGTGAACAGAGTGATCAGAATGAGGGTGACCAGAACGAGGTGACCAAGGTGACCAGAGTAGAAGAGTGACCAGAGTAAGAATGACTAGACAGAGTGGACCAGAGTAAGAGTGACTAGACAGAGTGACAAGAGTAAGAGTGGAACCAGAGTAAGAGTGACCAGAAGAGTGACCAGACAGTGACCAGAGTGAGGGTGACCAGAACGAGGTGACCAGAGTAAGAGTGACCAGACAGAGTGACCAGAGTAAGAGTTGACCAGACAAAGTGACCAGGGTAAGAGTGACCAGACAGTGACCAAAGTGAGGGTGACCAGAACGAGGGTGACCCAGAGTAAGAGTGACCAGAAAGAGTGACAAGAGTGACCAGAGTAACAGTGACTAAAGTAACAGAATGACCAGAGTAAGAGTGACCAGAATGAGGGGTGACCAGAGTGACAGAGTAAAAGTGACCAGACAGAGTGACAAGAGTAAGAGTGACCGGAAAAAGTGACCTGAGTAACAGTGACAGTACAGAGTAAAGAGGGTGACCAGAAATGACCAGGATGCCAGAAGAGGGTGGACCAGAACGTGAGAGTGACCAGAGAGGACCTAGAACGGTGACCAGATGAGTGCAGTAGAGACCAGAAAGTGACAGAGTGCAGAGTGACCAGAGTAAGAGTGACCAAAGTAAGAGTGACCAGAAAGAGTGACCAGAGTAAGAGTGACCAGACAGTGTGACCAGAGGAAATGTGACCATGTAAGAGTGACCAGATAGAGTGACCAGACAGAGTGACCAAAGTAAGAGTTACCAGACAAAGTGACCAGAGTAAGAGTGACCAGAGTAAGAGTGACCAGAGTAAGAGTGACCAGACAGAGTGACTAGAATGAGGGTGATCAGAGTAAGAGTGACCAGACAAAGTAACATAAGTAAGAGTGACCAGACAGTGACCAGAGTAAGAGTGACCTGGCAGAGTGACCAGAATGAGGGTGGCCAGAACGAGGGTGACCAGAACAAGGGTGACCAGAGTAACAGAGTAAGAGTGACCAGAGTAAGAGTGACCAGACAGAGTGAACAGAGTAAAAATGACCAGACAAAGTGACCAGAGTAAGACTGACCAGAAAGAGTGACCAGAATGAGGGTGACCAGAGTGACCAGAATAAGAGTGACCAGAATGAGGGTTACCAGAGTGACCAGAGTAAGAGTGACCAGAGTAAGAGTGACCAGACAGAGTGAACAGAGTAAAAGTGACCAGAGTAAGAGTGACCAGAAAGAGTGACCAGAATGAGGGTGACCAGAGTGACCAGAGTAAGAGTGACCAGACAAAGTGACCAGAATGAGGGTGACCAGAACGAGGGTGACCAGAGTAACAGAGTGACCACAGTAAGAGTGACCAGAGTGACCAGACAGAGTGACAAGAGCTAAGTTGAAGGGA
The DNA here is from genome assembly GCA_015082035.1 of Chaenogobius annularis. Classification (NCBI taxonomy): domain Eukaryota; kingdom Metazoa; phylum Chordata; class Actinopteri; order Gobiiformes; family Gobiidae; genus Chaenogobius; species Chaenogobius annularis. The sequence continues at coordinate 52,229 of BJKM01001016.1, read as the reverse complement.
GCCAGAATGACCAGCTTGACTGAGTGACCAGCGTGACCAGACAGAGTCACTAGAGTGAGAATGACCAGAAGGACCAGAATGACCAGAGCTTCCCTGTGGTAGAACGCTGTTTCCCCCTGTCTAATAGAAACGTGAGCTTTGGGTGTATATTATTTCTATTTGTTTGAAATGAATTTCTTGTCATTGCTGATGTGTTTTTTAACTTGAGGGTGTTTTTCGGCTGCCTCTTCTGCCCCTTCACACCTGGCATGGTGAATCACCAGGTGAATGAATGAAATGGACCAAACAGATGAAAGCGTCTCTTACGTGAGCAGGTGAGGCTCTCTGTGGTCTGGCTCTGATGTTCCTTCACGCTCCACTGGGAGTGCTTGCATTCCCACAGATGCTTTTCATTCCCTTCACATTTGAGGTGCTGCATCCACATGGGGGCGTCGTGGGGCCGGAAGATGTCCGTGCTGCTTTTGGGTACTCCACAGAGAATACTGGCACAGGCCACTTTGCGGTCGGCATCGCTCAGGGTCGGAGAGGCCACGATGCCCCATCTTTTGTCGTTATACACCTGCAACAGATAAAGTCGTTTAGTCTGGTCACACTCAGGTAAAAGTGCTCAGTGCTCAGTGCTCAGTGCTCAGTGCTCAGTGCTCAGTGCTCCAGTGCTCAGTGCTCCGTCTCCGTGCTCAGTGCTCGTGCTCCTTCTCAGTGCTCATGTGCTCAGTGCTCTATGCTCAGTGCTCAGTGCTCAGTGCTCTGCTCAGTGCTCTGTGCTCTGTGGCTCTCGTGGCTCCTTGCTTCAGTGGTCAGTGCTCCGTCTCAAGTGCTCCCGTGCATCCAGCAGTAGCAGTGCTCACTGCTCAGTGCTCAGTGCTCAGTCCAGGCTCAGTGCTCAGTTGCTTCAAGTGCTCAGTGCTCTGTGCTCTGTGCTCCGTTGCTCCGTGCTCAGTGCCTCAGGCGTCTCAGTGCTCAGTGCTCCGTGCTCAGTGCTCCTGCTGGCTCCGTGCTCCGTGCTCAGTGCTCCGTGCTCAGTTGCTCATGCCAGTGCTCAGTGCTCAGTGTCCGTGGCTTCCGCTCTCAGTGCTCCGTGCTTCCGTGCTTCAGTGCTCCCGGCTCCGTGCTCCGTGCTCCCAGTGCTCCAGTGCCTATCTCCCGTGCTCGTGCTCCGTGCTCCGTGCTCAGTGCTTCCGTGCTCGTGCTTCGTGCTCAGTGCTCCGTGCTACCGTGCTCCGTGCTCAAGTGCTCCGTGCTCAGTGCTACGTGCTCAGTGCTCATGCTCAGTGCTCGTGCTCAGTGGCTCCGTGCTCAGTGCTCGTGCTCAGTGGCTCAGTGCTAGTGCTCCAGTGGCTCAGTGCTCGTTGCTCATGCTCAGTGCTCAGTGCTTTCAGTGCTTCAGTGCCCGTGCTCAGTCTGGCTCAGGTTGCCTCAGTGCTCAAAGTGCTCCGTCTCAGTGCTCCGTCAGTGCTCCAGTGCCATCAGTGCTCAGTGTGCTGCGTGCTCCCGTCTCGTGCTCCCGTGCTCCGGTGCTCCATCTGTGCTCCGTGCTACCCAGTGCTCCGTGCGGCTCAGTGCTCGCAGTGCTCAGTCTCGTTCTCAGTGCTCCGTGCTCCACCAAGCTGCTCAGTGCTGCCGTCTCGTGCTCAGTGCTCTGTGTTGGGGCTGTACCTGCAGGATGCCCTCGCAGGGGTTGGAGCCGTTGAGCAGGATCAGTCTGTGGTCATTGGCTGCAGAGAAACAGAAAACAAAGTTTGTCACTTCAAAATCACCTGAATTAAAAATGCTAAAATATGAAAGTCTTATTAGTAAATTAAATATTACATATCGTATATTCTACGTTTTCTCATTGAACGTTTGGTCCAAACCACTGCATTAGAACAGTTTGATCACTTTATTCTAAGTACATTTGACCCGCACATGACGCGGGCTGAATGTGAATGATCTGATGAACGTATGTGCCGTGGAAGCAGCTGGAGACAAAAGAGCTCAAATGTTTCTTTTAATAATCCAATAAAGAATAAAAGGGAGGAAAGTGTAAATGTGAGGAAAGTGCCTTGCTCAAGGATGCCTGAAACCCTGTGATAACCTGGACCCCTGTGACCCCTGGACCGCGACATGAAATCAAAGGGTCCGACCTTGAGTTTGCGCCGGCGCCAGAGCGGTCAGCAGCAGGACGAGCCACATCATGAACGTTGAGTGTTCAGGCTCAACATCAGCTTCGTCCAAAGAACATCTGCTGAAAAATGAAGTCATGTTTTTACGGCGGTCCGAATCGGGGGCAGAAATGCAGCTACGGTTCGGGTGGAAATAAACAAAAAATACATTTAAAAAATCTGTAAATTATCTCAAAATTTATAAAAAGTTTGAATTAGCTCATTAAACAAATAGATACAAATTCATATATATTTTTTTAACTGGATGAGAAGATTTCAAATGCATTCGTGGTGATTTCCCTCAGTTTTAGTTCTGCACGTCCAAAAACACGTTTAAGTTTTACATTTTCAAGACAAACTTAGAGTTTAAGAACAAAATACTTCCAATACAAATACATAAGTGTTTGATATTTACCTTGGGCAGAAGACAGAGAGGCGGAGCAGAGCGAAGAGCAGAGGTTTTATACAGCGCTTAGACACGCCCCTTTTGTCACGCACACGCTCAGTCGGAAGAATATGTAACTCAAATACTATTACACGGACAAATATATCACTCAAATACTGTTACTGTCAAATATGTCACTCTAAAACAGGTCTAAACCAGGACCAAACCGTCTAAATCCAGTCAAACCAGGACAAACCATGCTAACCGTACATAGAGCCATGACCACACCAGGACACCAAACCAGTCTAACCAGTCTACACCAGACCAACCAGCCTAAACCAGGTCCAAACCAGTCTAAACCGGACCAACCAGCTAAACCAGGTTAAACAGACCAACACCAGGACCAAACCGGTCTAAACCAGGTCTACACCAGTCTAAACATCTGCAGATCCTTCTCTGTTAACAAGAGGTTTCATGTTTGAACAAATATGACTCATTTGTGGGAAAGACCTGTGATCAAATTTTATTCGTTTTACATATATGAAGAAGTGAAACGCCACAGAGCAGAGTCACATACGCGTCCTGTTTGGGCGTCTCACAGAGTCACATGACCGCTCCTGATTGGGGCTCGTGCACCTGAGGAGTCACATGACCGCTCTATTCTGGGGCGTCGTGACCCTGACGCCAACTCTGTCTTCTTTCCAGTTTCGTCCATAGACTTCACAGGACAATGCTCCCCAGAACGCAAAGACCGGCCTTATAAGTGCTCCTACACAAGACCATGCCTTTAAGTGGCTTACTACGCAACCAGGCCTTGAGGGTCTACAACAAGCACACTTAAGTGGATCATACACCAAGACCAGCCTTGAGTGCTCACCTACAAAAGAACCAGGCCTTAAACGGGCACCTAACACCTAAAGACCAGCCTTGAAAGTGCCATACCGCAAAACCGGACCTTATGGCTCGGCAAAGACCAGGCCTTAAAGTGGCTCCTACACAAAGACCAGGCCTTAAAGTGGCTCCTACGCAAAGACCAGGCCTTGAAGTGGCTCCTACGCAAAGACCAGGCCTTGAAGTGGCTCCTACGCAAAGACCAGGCCTTGAAGTGGCTCCTACGCAAAGACCGGGCCTTAAAGTGGCTCCAAACGCCAAACTGTACAAAGACTGACAGAACCACACAATGATCTTAGGCAAAACGTTTATTAAGATCCTTTGAACCGCTCGATGCATTTCTCAGATTTACATGTTCCAAACTTTGAAAAATGTAGAGGGCGTTTAACTTCAAACACGGAGGATTCTGGCCCAGATTCTGGCCCACATCTCAGACGGGTCAAATGCAGAGAATGTTTTTTATTTGTACACTATGTGGTCCACACTCACTCTGGATTGGGCCAAAAAAAACATTTCATTTTTACTTTCAATAAAAAAATTCATTCATTAAAAAATATCAGATTCCAGGAAAAACACATCAGAATCGAATGCTTTTTTTTTTACTTTGAAGCAGCTTGATTGGCGCTCTAAGCTTTAACTCTGGGATGTATGTTTGTGTGAATAATCCCTTCACCATGGCGACCTGGAGGACACGTAGCATTTACCCCTGAACTGAGAGTTCAGCGGTCTCATGCGCCTGAAATGGAAACATTTGACTTTCTAAAGATGAAATGTTTGATACAGTCACATTTCCTCTGTTATCTCAGCTCCATCAGAGCCCAGGCACGGTGTGGTTTTAGGTTCAAACCACGAACCACAATCTCCTGGAAACTTCAGAGCAACACACGCCAGAGTCAGCACATTTCCCCGTTATCGGCCTCGTCATCTCGCCGTGGTGAAGCGCTCGTGTTTCTGAGCAGGAAACTGTGCAAGAAAAACATGCACATATTTAAGAGAAAAGCGCCGCAATCGTGTTTTAGGCTTTGACACATTTGATTCAAATAACGTGTAAATCTGTGACTGAAGAGAGAGAACATTTAACACAAGTGTTTTAATGACGACATGATGAGTGTTTGAATAATGTCTCTCTTTAGTCCAAACATTAGGCCAGAAAGGAACAGGAAGAAAAGCACAACACAAACTGATCAAAACCAACTCGAATAAGGCAGGATTATTTATTTACTAACCTGAAGTTAAGCAGGTAAAAACCCATCACACATTCACACATTCAAACATCACACATTCACACATTCACACATTCACACATCACACATTCAAACATCACACATTCACACATTCACACATCACACATTCAAACATCACACATTCAAACATCACACATTCAAACATCACACATTCACACATTCACACATTCACACATCACACATTCAAACATCACACATTCACACATTCACACATCAAACATTCAAACATCACACATTCAAACATCACACATTCACACATTCAAACATCACACATTCACACATTCACACATCACACATTCAAACATCACACATTCAAACATCACACATTCACACATTCAAACATCACACATTCAAACA